>APFE030045380.1:89946-116748 GCA_000404065.3 Pinus taeda | reverse complement strand
GGTCCCTAACTTCATTTCCCTGCTCATTGATCAGATGAGAGGTACTTCCCATGAGTCCCAGACTGCATGGGTAGGATGCCTCAACAAGAGAACTAATCAATCCTGCCCTCACAGGAGAACACATCAATCCTACTACAATCGCCATGGAGAACACATCAATCCAGGTCGCCATGGAGAACACATCAATCCAGGCCTCACAGGAGAACACATCAATCCTGCTACAACCGCCATGGAGAACACATCAATCCAGGCCTCACAGGAGAACTAATCATCCTGCTACACAGGAAAATGAATCATCCTGTTCCACAAGAGAGCGAATCATCTTGTCCCACAAGAGAGCGAATCATCTTGTTCCAGTGCGCACCACCAGGGGAGGGTGAGTCACCCTGTGGTCGTATGTTGCTCCAGTAGAACTGCAAGCCCCCCAGAGCTCCCAGAGCTCAATGTATGCAACATGTAGGACACTTCTTCAAAGGTCTCTCGATGACTCCAAGTCGTCCAGGAAAATCACAAATTTGATCTTTCCTCGGGGCTCTATCCTATACATCATCACAGTTCGATGGAGCCTCCTTGATCATCAACTTACCATATCCCAGATGATGTCATCGACTGGAGCATTGTCAAATATGGGATTCCTCAATAATCAAATCCCATCTCTGGTTGTCACAGAGAATCACAGTGGTATTCATCATGTGTACAAATAGCTCACTGAAGAGCTTCAACAACCAGACTGCCTCATAGAAGGCCATACTATCAGCAATGTATTTAGCCTTGGTGGTGCTCAAGGTCACCGACTTTTGCTTCCTGCTCATCCAGGGTATCGAGACAGATTCCAAAGAGAAAGAGCACTTAAAAGTGCTCTAGTGATCCTCCACACTGCCTGCCCATTCAGCATTCGAATAATAATGCAATTTCATCTTTCCGGCAGTGTATCTCATTCATGAGAGATTGTGCCCTGAAGATATCTCAGAAGATTCTTGGCACCAATCTAGTGAGGCTCAACCAAATATGAGCTCACCATGCTAACTGCAACACATATGTCCGGACGGAGGTTCTCCAAGAACATCAACGCGAATGAGTTTATGAAACTCAGAGGCATTTCCCAAATCAGGTCCGAAATCACTACCATTTAACTTCTTGGAAGTTAAGATCCTCGAGGTAGTCACAGGCTTGCAGCTTATCTTTCCACATTCAGAATCCAACTCCCTCTGTCTCCTATAAATGAGAGGGTTCGCACCTGTCAGACATAGGTGTCGGTACGAGAGGTCTATCATCCTCAACCTTCGAGTAAAGGTTTGGATCGGTTTCACTCATAGTGAATCTCAGCTGCATTAGACAGCTATCAATCCTCTCATACTACGCCCGAGGTGATTTGCTTCAAGCCATAGAGGGCTTTCTTCCACCTGTATACATGAGATTCCCGATCATGAGTCTCAAACTCCTCGGGTTGTTCCAAACCTGTGGACCTGCTGCATGAGGGGAATGATTCCCTTATAATGTTTTCCTTCGGTACATTTTAGACATGTACCTTCATGCTTCCTTTTGAATTCAGGCATCCTAGTCACCATCTGACTCACAGACCTCCAGTGCTGAGTCAATGGACATGGTCCCCAATGGACTTCCTGCAACTTGATACAACCCTGAACTCAAAAGTATCTTTAAAATATCTCTTTCCATCGATAAGTGCCACCCTGTAACCTTTGACTTCCATTTCCGAGAGGGACACCAGGTTCTACTTGCGATCAGGTACATAAGAGAGATTCTGGGGTTCCTTGCTTTCGTGGAAGAGTCGACCATTTCCTGCATTACCAGTCATTCCTTTAATCATTGAAGATGTCCCAGGAATGATTGTTATCTTCATCAAGAGATGTGTCCCTGCCATTCAGACACTCTTTCGCATAACGGCCTAACTTATTTCAACAAGGCATCTGCCTTTCCTTCCACCCTTAGATCTGAACTTCCCAATGAAGGGATCATTAGATGGGCCATCAGAAACTTCTGCTGCGCCATTCTGATAACATTCTCTGCTTTGACTTCACCCTAGGTGAATTATGGGGAACCCATTGATCCTTCAGTCTTGTCCCAACTGCCTTTGGTGATTGCTCTTTCACTCCTGCTTGGGCATTGTCTTCACCTTAGCTCTGATACCATGTTAAGTTTAGGTATGTTCTATGCTAGAGCAATTTATTTATTTTTTCACAGTTAGCAATCACATCAGCATTACGATAAACTGCAGATAGAACATAAATACAAAACGCAGAAGACAAGCCAAGACAAGAGGACACAAGATATGGCGCGAGCCAGGGACAAACCCCACAATGTGTGGGGAAACCCTTTGATCAAATCTTCTTTTATCTTCAAAGTTCAGCAGAGAAAGAGAGAGAGAGTACATTTACAATAGAAGTCAACACTTTGACTTTTGATATCTATAGAGATCAGTTGAAGACATATTGCTTCAACTGATTCTTTAAGGTGACTTCTTCACCTATCATAGTGCTGCATCTCGTCCATTTGCTGCACCTTACCGTGTAGCACCATCATGTTGCATCATGCATCATCATGCTGCTCATGATCACTATGCTGCCCATACATCATGCTGCCCATGCATCATGTTGCCCATGATCTCATCTATTATGTTGTTCATAATGTTGCCCATAGATCATTCTTTAGTTCATATACATATCAGCCTTAGCTGCTTGCTATGGCTTGCAGCCTAGCAAAGCAGCTAGGCTATAGTTCCAGAATCCTCTACACAAACATGCTGTCATCAGCTTCATTGCACAGTCCTATCATGCCCAAATAGTCCTTGAATATGTCACGGTGTCACCTACAACAATGTGACATTATGACACCTGTTTAGATGACTGTAATAGGTCTCTTTGCTGCTCTTATATATCTCCATTGACTGTGAATTAGGTGTCTCCATTGACCTGCTTGAACAGCATATATGTGCCTCCATTAATGACTGCGTTTAGGGCTGTTGACATCATCTTGAACAACGTATAAGTGACTGCGTTTAGCGTTGTTGACATAATCTCGAACAGCGTATAAGTGACTGTATTTAGGTCTCCATGAACAGTGTATAAATCCCAGCGTATAAGGTCTCCATGGACTGTGTATACGTGCCTTCTTTGCTGCATAAAAACCTTTGTTGGCTGTGGCCTAGGGCACCCTTAAATGTGGTGGTTAGGTCTCTCCTTCAGAACTGCGTATGGAGCCTTCTAGGACAACAGATTAGGGCATTCAATCTGTCTTGAATCTTTCCTTTACGGCAGCAAGATCTCACTCAACTGCGGCTAGGATCCTCTCCTTCATGACTGTAATTTAGGGCTCCGTATATGGCCTTCACCTTCCCTGCATTTAGGGCACCATCCAATGTATATTTTAGGTGTCCCTCCTTCTCCAAAAACCCAAGACGTGGAGAGGAGGAGAACACATGAAGAGGATGTGTGTTACAAATGATTTCAAGTCTTATATATTTATACTAAAACGTGGAGGATGAATAGACACGACTATTGGGCTTCTGAGCCTACTCAAGTTGCTGGTCGGCTTGATAATAATTCCATAATCAAAATTAATTCATATCTCCATAAATACTTATCAGAACCGGATGATCTATAGATCAATCCTACACCTCTCAATGAGAGGGATCCAATAAAAATATCAGCTGCCATAAATAAGTTGATCCACATGGAGTTTGGCCCTAGTTGCCAATTTAACAGCTTGGCATGCCAAAATGGATAGCTTTCTTTTAGATACTGGGTTTTCTAGGTTTCATTCTGACAATATTGTCTACACCAAGAAAGTGGGTAAGTCTCTTATCATTCTTGTTCTTTATGTTGATGATCTTATCCTTACTGGTAGTGATCCCAACCTTATAAACCATGTGAAGTCCAGCCTTAAAAATCAGTTTGAAATGACAAACTTAGGACACTTGTATTATTTTCTTAGTCTTCAAGTCTTGCAATCCAAGCAAGGTATTTCCCTTTCCCAGTCCAAGTATGCCTGTGATCTTCTATGCCACTTTCACATGGAAGACTGTAAGCCAGCCCCTTCTCCCTTTCAGTCTGGAGCCAAACTTTCAGTAACTTGTACTTCCCCTGAAGTTGATGCTACCTTACACTGTCAGCTTGTAGGAAAACTTTTGTATCTGACCCATACCCATCTAGACCTTTCCTTTTTTGTTGGCCTTATTGCTTGGTTTATGCAAAACCCACATGAAAGTCATTAGAAAGCAGCTAAAAGAATACTTCTTTATGTTCGAGGTACAGTTTAGTTTGGGATTCACTACAGTGCAGAAGCATCTCCTCTATTGGTTGGTTTCACTAATTCCGATTAGGCTGGTGACCCTGATGATCGGAAGTCTACTGCAATTTATGTCTTCACTCTTGGTTATGGACCTATTACATGGGCTTGCAAGAAACAAAGTGCCATTTCTCTTTCTTCAGCAGAACCAGAGTATGATTGCACCGTAGAAGCTAGTAAGGAAGCCCTGTGGCTTCATCAGATCCTGTCAGAGTTTGGCTTTCAGCAACACCATCCGACTACACTTTGGTGTGATAATCAAAGTGCCATTCAACTATGCAAAGATCTAGTCCAACATCAGTGTAACAAACACATTGAACTACACATGCATTTCATCAAAAATCTCATTCATGACCATGTTCTTGAAGTGAAATATTGTTCAACAGATGATCAAGTTGTAGACATCTTTACAAAGGCTCTCACAGAGGCGAAGTTTACTAAACTTCAATTTATGGTTAGAGTTCAGGAAGTTGTCACTAAGGGAGGATAGGCCCTAATGCCTCCTTCCTTCTCGTATTGTGTCATATTTGTACATCCTTCAATCCTATCCCAAGTTGTTCTTAAGGGGGGATGTTAGGATATTCCGACACATAGGAAAAAGTTAAGTATAACTTGGTCTAGTGTAGAGTTAGGTAAAGTGTGTTTCTTTACTATGTACTTTTGTAACTTACAATCCGACAGTGATGATATGTTCTAGACATGAAGTGATTCGACGGTTCATTCTCTCCTCGGTATTACCGACACTTGATCCGTGGCTTAACACCCGATTGGTCCATGATCTCTATTTAAAGAGCATGGAGAGTCATTTGTAGGGTGACCGTTCATGAGAGAAGCTTATGTAAATTTTCTTTTTTTTATTAATAAATTGTCTAAAGTGGCCATGTTGGCTTAGGTCGTGGACTCTTTCCCTCTTTGAGGGTTTTAACTACATCAAGAATACTGGTGTATTGATTTGTGATCTATTTGTGAGCGGTGTCCTTTGGTGTTTTATCTGGGGAACTTACCCTGTAAATTCCTACACTTTCTTATGACAATTGTAGCATTCGATGTCCATGTATTCCTTTCTTCTACTTGGATTTCGAGGAGGAGGCTTTCTTGAATTTGATGGACCTCCTTTCCCTTTCTTCTTCTTCTTATCATGAGTAATGAATGCAGCGGGCTCTCCTTCTTCATGCTTTTGAATCCTTCCACTTGCTATCATCCTTGACTCTTCTTGAGTGAGCTTTCGAACAATTTTTTCAAATGACAGGAGGACATTGTTGTTGCTTATGGCAGTAATGAAGGTTTCCCAAATAGGAGGGAAACCTCTTAGAGTCACAAACACTAATTCCCTATCAAACACAAAGTCTCTAACTCTTTGCAATTGATCTTTAAGACGAGATATCCTCATTATGTAGGATTACACGTACTCTCCTTTGTTCATCTTGGTGTCTTTGAGTTGATCTTTCAAGGAGATGATTTCATTCGGATTGTTGACTTCATACATGCCAACTATCTTATCATACACGTCTTTAGACTTTCTCAAGTTTCCAACATATGCAACTAAATTATCTTGTAAACCATCAACTATAATTTGCTTTGCTTTTAACTCACCTTTCTTATGCTTGTTTTTTACAACATCGGAAGCATTCTCCGAAGGCTCAGGTACTTTCCCTTGAATGCAGTCCAAAACATCATTGTTATCAGCTATGATCTCCAACCTGACTTTCCATGCAGCAAAATTGCACGAGTCACCCAACTTCCAATCACTCTTGAAGAAGGAAGTCATCTTGACTTTGACTAGATCGACTCTTTCAACTTTCCAAAGACGATTGCTTCAAAGTTTGTCTCCTTTTGGGCATTTCCTTCACCTTAGCTCTCGTACCATTTTAATTTTTCAAATTGTTCTATGTTGTATCAATTACTTTAGCCCAATTTCACACTTCAATTAGCAATATTTCCAATTACAATTAGTCTTTCTATTCATCAACAGTAATTGAAGATAAAACAATAAATGCAATGACAAAGGAGACAATCAGCGCATCAACAAGAGACACCAGATTTGATAAAAGACCAAGGAAAAACCCCACAAGGGGAAAAACCCTTTGAAATTATTCTTCTATTAGATTGTCATAAAATGTTCAGTAGAGAATACAATGAGCCCAATACAATATCCAACAAAATAACCCAATACAAATATGAAACAGACTTCCAGAGTCACTATGGTACAAACAGAGACCCTTCATCTTTCTGTCGACTATGGTCAACTTTAGTCAAATGTGAAACCCTAGCTCAAAATCCCAATCACTTCCTTCAGGTTGACATGCGTGCAACTAAAGCTTCCCAGTCGCTCTCTTGGCCTTTGTAAGAGTACGATTGTGGTTAATTTAGCCCACTGACATGCAAGTGACCATAAAACAGAAACCCTAATCCATACGAGCCACAGACCTAAAACTTTGGACCCTGTGCAAGCTTCATCCGTTGAACCTGTGCGAACCAATTCAAAAAGAAGAGAAGAAGATGCTTGATTGATGTCCAAATGAGCTCTTAGTCACTTGTACTTGTAGGCTTTCATGGATATCCAATAATATCCTTTTGATGATGAGGTCGACCTGACCAAATGTGCATGTGTAGGTACAAAAATTCAAAATTCAACTTATGCTTGTCCAAATCACTGTTTTAAAATTTCGCTGAACCGACTCTGAAATGGCCTAGTCAGACCAACTCAATGCATGACCAAGTCAAATTGGTGGCTAGCTTGTTTCGGTCGGCCGGGTTGTTATCAACTCGGCTAGCCTGGTAACAACCAGGCTAGCTCAGCCGAGTCCAAGCCAGCTCGGCTAGCGCAGTGGGTGCAACTGAAAAGTGTAAAAAAAAATAAGTTTGATTTTTTGACGACCCCAAAGCCCATTCTTATGTGCCTTTGGGTTCTTTGGGGTCCATTTCCCTCTCCCAAACCTTATAAAACCTACCCAGCCCTCTCATTTCCTCACAGCCATCTCATTACATTTGAGTGAAAATTTGTGAGGAGTTTGTGAAGAATTGTGGAGTTTGTTTTTGGAGCAGCAATGAGGAGTCTTGGGCAAGCATTGGAGCAGGAGTGAGGAGCTTCTTGGGCAGTGATTGGAGCAACATTGAGGAGCTGGTTTGTTGGAGCAACTTTGAGGAGGCAGTTTGTGCATAGAAGTATTTTTTTCACTTCTAAAAATCTGTTTTTGCTTATTTATTTTTTCGTGGAAATCTGGAAATTGAAAAGAATGTTTTTGTGAAAGAAATGAACATTGAAGCAATGCTATTTTTTTTGTTTTCATTTTCAGATTTTTTTCCTTTCATTTCCAAGTCAAAAAATGGCACCTAGAGTGAAATATGCTACTTGGGCATATGTTAAAATGGTTGATAGTCAGATGCATTGCAAATTTTGCCATAGAAAAATTAAGGATGGTCTTGGGGGCATTAATAGGCTAAAACAACACTTGGCAGGGATTAGAGGCCAAATTACTCCATGTGAATCACCACAAATTGCGGAGATTAGGAAGGAGTTGTTAAATAGCTTTGAGAAGTTTAGAGAAGAAAAAGCTAGGCAAAAAGAAATAGAGGCTGAAATTGGGAGGAAGAGGAGTATACAAAAAATGATGGCTACCAACCCCCACTTTGATTTTGAGGGTTCTTCTTCTATCCCTTGTACTGATGCATCCAACCCCTTCCGATATGTTCCTCCCTCTATGGAGTCTATTCAAGAAAAGGGTAAGGGTAAAATGAAAAAGAAGGGTGATATGAATATCAAAAGTTATTTCACTATCACACCCTCCTCTCCATCAAATGCACATGGTCCTGAAGCTAGTAGAACTTTGCAACCCACTTTAGATGACCATTGGAAGAAAGAATTGAGGGAGATTGCTTGTGATTACATATGTAGATGGTGGTATGATGCGGATATCCCCTTCAATGCTTCTTGTTCACCATATTATGAGCCTATGTTTGATGCCATATTTGCTGCTGGAAAAAGCTTCAAAGGCCCTACTATGCATGAGATAAGGGGGTATAATTTACAGAAAGAAATTTCCTCCATTAATGAGTATTTGAAAATTTTCAAAGACTCATTGCAAGAACAAGATGTACCATCATGTCAGATGGATGGACTGATCAAAGGAACCATACCATCATAAACTTTCTTATCTTCTGCCCACATGGAACCATGTTTCTAAAATCAGTTGATACATCTGATAAGGTGAAAGATGGGCAATTGTTGTTTCAGCTATTGGATGAGGTTGTTGAGGAGGTGGGTGTAATGTCCCCATTTTTATTTTTCTCCATAGTACAGCCATCATGGATTTCCAGGGCAGGGGATGGCCAGGTCAGTGGAGCAGGTTTGGATTGCAGTGCTCTATTGTCTTTAATTTTACATGGCAATCTTTTGTTAAATGCATGATTAGTTTTATGTGAAGTTTTTGTTCCAAAAATTTCTGATTTGGGACATTACAGTGGTATCAGAGCATCGATCTTGGCTCAGCCTGCGGGTTTTCAATTTTCATTTGCAACTATTATAATTTGAGGGTTTTTCATTGAGCTGTCAAATTTATTAGAGGCCAAATCTTTTATTATTAAAAGGGACATTGCACTGTGCAGAATTTGGGTGGAGTAGGAAACTTGCACTAAATTGAGGCTTTTTGTATCTTCTGGAATCTACCCAAAAAGAAATTGGGTTTTTCTGGGTTTTATGAGAGGAGTTCATGGTTAAAATTTCATAATTTTCCGAGTAGTATGCGGGTTGTAAATCAGTGTTCCTTCATCATTTCATTTTATCAGTGAACTGGATAATTCACACCACTTGGTGAGCTTGATCTTGGCTTGGATTTAAGCCAAACCACTTCTGGGTTTTTATGAGTTTGGTGTTAGGAGCCTCAGGTTAAATTTTCAGAATTTTTGTAGTAGTATTGAGGGCAAAAACACCAGTTCATCTTCAACAACAACAACATAATTTTTGGGCAGTGCGAATTAATTATTTGGGTTATTTTGTTGGGACTTTGCAACAGCAGTAAGGGGAGCTTGAAATTTTAAAATTTATTGGCTCATGGATGAGTCACTAAGGCAACTCGCAGCCCTTAGCGCTGACCCTATCGCCAGGAGAAATTTTATGAGAATATTTATGGGAGGGTTTAGATTTGGGAAGGATGAGGAACCAAAGCAGAAACAGTCTTAAGAGCTCCCAAAGAAGAGCCGAAATCAAATGAGGAGAGAGCATATCTGCTTCACATGTCAAGGAGCATGGACACCAGATCACACATGTAAAACTTACAGAGAAGCAAAAACTAAAGAAGAGTGACGAATGACAAAAAACTCAAGTCAACAAAGAAATGAAGGGCCCGTGTTTGAGTAGGAGTTGCATGTAAAATGCTTTAACTTTCATGAAAACACCTTTGAGGATCATGAACAGTTGTGTGATAGCAACCTACCTATGCCTCTATGTTTGATGATTGTAGATGGTGAGCAACAATTTGATTCCATGCATAAAGAAAGCCCAGGAGAAGACACTCAGGAAGATTTGAGAAATGATCCATTGGTGGTGGCCCAACATGAAGATCACTCAAAGGTGCAAGGACATGAGGAGGACGATATGCATAGTGTGCGGGATGAGCCAGTGTTGGAGAGTCAACTAGTGGCTCATGTTGAGCCCATGATCGAGGATGAGGGGACACCTTTTGGGCCAGCCATTGATGAGGAGCAGACAGATGTGCAAGCAACCTCTAGGGAGGCAGTGTTTGTGACACTCCCCCCAGGAGATGATTGATAGGGTAGTTTTGCAGGAGGCTAGTAGACAACAAGAGCTGTTGGAGATGGTGGTACATCCGTCTTTGGGCTGACCCACTAATTAGGTGCGGGTAGATGCACAAACAGCTGGCAGAGCTGCAGGACTTTCAGGGAGCAGCCCTCTCCAGGAATATATAGATAGGGCTTGCAGCACTATGTGCCCACTTCTTCCCACTAGATGGAGTAAGGCAAAATTTCTCAGACGTGTTTTGAGTGACCGGGTAGAGCCTTAGTAGTTAAGCATGGACCAGTTTCAACATAGCAGACGTATCCCTTGCATGGGTGTCCATACATTAGATTGGCGGGAGAACATAAGTTGGTATCCTTTTGATGGAGTATCAACCTTAGTTCGGGGCACAGTATAGCAGGGGCACTTAGATGAGGAGGTTACTATATGCTTCGGTGAGCAGTGGGAGGCGAACCAACAGTTCACCAATGTTTCCATAGCATTAGCCCTGCATCAGCAGAGTTGGGATGACCTTGGCCTATGCCCGAGGTTGGACTGGAGGGAGGTGATGAGCTAGTACACAGTTGGTGGGGCAGCGTTCACACTGGGAGCTATAGCACAACAAGAGCCATGGAGCATTGATGCTCCTTCTTGGTGGCATTGGGATCCAGATGGATCTACTAGAACAGTGTTGAGTCAAAGATGGACATGGGATCCAGGTATTGGAGGATCCAGTCATGTTTCGATAACTTGGAGGCGTGACGTAGACCAGTGGTTTGTATGGGATCCGAGCATTGGGTCTCAATTACATTGGGCCACCAAATTGGTCCACAGATTTGGATTGCTTGAGGGCAAGCAATGTTGAGGCAGGAGGACTGTAATGTCCCCATTTTTATTTTTCTCCATAGTATACCCAGCGTGGATTTCCAGGGCAGGCAATGCCCAAGTCAGTGGAGCAGGTTTATGTCATCAGGGGTTCCAATGGAGTTTTGAGGAGTTTTCATGGGGTCCAATGGCATTCACTTGGCATATTCATCATCATGAGCAGTTCCGCACATCTTGTTTTCGGTTCCATGACTTTCTGATAATTCCCATAAAACGTGGTTATTATTGGCATAACTTAATTAACTATGCTCAAGGTGCCATTCTAGGGAGATTAATTGATGGAACACCTCAATGTAATAGCTCGTTAGAACCGGAACGAGAAGAACTATAGGATGAGATGTTGAGAAGTGACTTACAGTGGCCGAAGAGAGTATGGTGGGCAATTTACCATTTTCCTTGGTTAAAAATGACTTTAATTAGTCATTTAATTAAGGAAAATTAATTAATTAGAGGAAATGGGCCAAAAGTGACTTAAGACACTTATGATAATTCAATGGAGGAGCTTCTAGAACAATAATAAAATAATAAAATAAGATGCTTCTAGAGGCTTGGAGATCTATCCATCAGATCTATAAAAAGAGGAGGAAAATATCATTTGGGACATCTTAAAGTTGATATTGTTTCTTGTATGAGAGGTTGAGAATGTGGTTCTCTACTCCATTGGTAGCCCCAAGACGAAAACCCTCGGGTGATTTAGAGAGAATGGACGAGCACCCATCTTCCCTTGGTGAATCGATTGAGGCTTCACAGGTTGCAGTGTATTGACTTTTTAGTTTGTTTTGGAGGCCGATTTGTGGCAATATTGTAGATCTATTTGAGGCCAGCTTCTCATCTTAGCTACATGGGTTGTTTGTGCATGTAAAACCCTAGCTTATCTAATATAATAAAGTTGAGAAGTTTCTTGTTCAGTGTGTTTGGATTGCAGTGCTTTATTGTCTTTAATTTTACATGGCAATATTTTGTTAAATGCATGATTAGTTTTATGAAGTTGTTGTTCCAAAAATTTCTGATTTGGGACATTACAGTGGGGGTGGCTAATGTTTTTCAAGTCATCACAGATAATGCCTCTAACTATGTTCTTGCTAGTAAACTGTTAGAGGAAAAACACAAAACCATCTTTTGAACCCCATGTGTTACACATTGCATAGACCTCATGCTTGAGGATATTGGCAAATTAGATTGCGACAAAAACACTGTAGATCATGCCAAAAGCATAACAAAATTTACCTACAATCATTCATGGATTTTGAGCCTGATGAGGAGACACACAAGGGGCAAGGATATTATTAGGCCTACCATCACTAGATTTGCAACTCATTTTTTAACATTGCAATCTATGCTTTCACAACATAGAAACTTGCAAAAGATATTTTCCAGTGGTAAATGGAATCAAAGCCAGTGGTCTCTCAAACAAGAAGGCAAAGAATTGAAAAAGAAAGTTAATGAAGAAATATTTTAGAGAAAGGCAGCAGTGATTGTAAAGGTTGTTGAGCCACTGGTTAAGGTGTTGTGGTTGGTGGATGGTGAAAGATTGGCTATGGGCTTCATTTATGAGGTTATGGATCAAGCAATGGAGCAAATAAAGATGGTATACAAGGATAAAGTGGCTAAGTATGGGCCCATTTGGCAATCATTGATAAAAGATGGAACAATCAACTCGATTGCCCTATACATGCAGCTGGGTGTTTTTTGAACCCACGGTATCATTATAAAGCTCAGGTGGCAGGAGCTTTGAGTGAGGAGGTTAGAGATGGATTGATTGACTGCATTCATCGCATGATCCATTTGGAGTGTGATCAGCTGGAGATATACCGACAGATCACAACCTTCAGCAAAACCACAAGTACCTTTGGGAAGAACCTAGCAAAGATTGCAAGGGAAGCAGATGAGCCAGGCAAACAAAAATTTCATATTTCAAATTCTTAATAGTTATTTTGTTAAATTGTTTATAATTTGAAAGTTGGATATAATTTGTTGAGCTAACTCATTACACTACTATTTTTTTTGCAGCACAATGGTGGGAGGCTTTTGGTATCCATTGTCCTCAACTGCAAAAGTTTGCAATCCATATTTTGAGTCAAACTTGTAGTGCTATTGGGTGTGAATGCAAATGGTTTGTCTTCGAGAGGATTCACACAAAGAAGAGAAACCGTTTGGATCAAAAACAGTTAAATGATCTAGTCTATGTCCAATACAACCTCCGGCTTAGATGCAACCAACTGCTGAACAAAAGACCTAATTCAGACCCCATTGTGTTGGAAGATATTGATCCAACATCAGATTGGGTAGTGGAGAGTCATCCAACAGAGTTTGATTCCGATGAGGATCTTGATTTGGATTTACAAGCGGTGGCATCACTTGAACAAAATGTTCAATTGAATGCAGATCCACTTGCATGAGCCTTAGGCCCAGCCCCAAGTCCTCCAGTTGCAGGCGCTTCCTCTGCTCAGCCATGATGGAAGCGCATATCTCGTCTATCTCAGTGTGCAGCAACTGCACAACCTACCAGTGCTACCACTACTACAATCGCAGTTGGAGATGATGAGGAGGAGGAGCCATGGGTTTCCCTGTCTGACTCTAACTCAAAGGTTGAGCCAGATGATGTTGGCTCCTCTAGCAGTAGCCAGTAGTGCTAGTCAGTGGTGACTAGTGATGTTTCACAGTTTACTTTTGTTGTAGAGGCCATTTCTAGCCTCCTTGGTTATGTGTTTTTGTTTTGATCTCTATATCATGATTCATCATCATGTATGTATTAGACAATGCACTGGGTGCCATTTTGATATAATGGATATATTCATGAGCCTACTTTTATCATATGTTGTCTTCTAATATATTCTAAAGCTTTGTGTTTGGAAACATGAATGAAAATCTTTAAAATTATGTTTTTTTATTAAAAAAAAAATATTTAATGTATTTTTTACAACGACCGAGTCATTGAAATCAAACCAGCCAAGTCGACACCGAATCGGAGTTGGAGTCGACCCTCGGCCGTTTCCGAGTCGGAGTCAAAGTTTTAAAACATTGGTCCAAATGAGGTGATCATAAGGTTTAGTTTGGTCCTCTCAAAAAGAGGAACTCAATGCCATAATCATCTCCAACATATCGGTTGTCCAAGGTGGAAATTGACCATAGTTGCATATTTTAACACCCAGGTCCAGACAGATTGAGCGAGTATCCTATTCACAAGGATCTTATCAAAATGACAGGATACTCACTGAAGCAGCTTTGCATGGGAGGAATCAATTCCTCATTTCTAGCCCTTATTCCTAGAGAGAATAATCCTTCTTCCTTTGCTAGATTTCGGCCAATATCGTTTTGTAATGTCTCCTACAAGATCATTTCAAAAAAATTGGCCCTAAGACTCAAGAAATTTATTCCATTCATCATTAATGAGAACCAGGGAGGATTTGTTGCAGGAAGGAAAATCTTTGATAATGTGATCATGATTGAGGAAGTGGTGGACTCTAGTTGATGAAGGGAAGATCAGGGCATGATTATAAAGCTAGACATGGCAAACATGTTTGATAGAGTTCGACACAAGTTCCTCTTCAAGTTAATGAAGAAAATGGGCTTCCCTGATAGATTTATTCAATGGGTAGCTCTATGCATTAGTTCCTCCTAGATCACCCCTCTTATCAATGGAAGAGGAACTCGTTTCTTCAAACTTCCAGGGGGTTAAGTCAGGGTTGCCCTCTCTCTCCATTCATGTACATTATTATGGCAGGTTCTTTGAGTAGGAGACTGGAGTTTGAAAGAAGCATCAGTCTTCTCCCAGGGATTCGATTCTCTACAGGTGTCAAAAGCATCAGCCACAGGCAATTCGCTAATGACATGATTCTTCTATGAGATGTTTTTGTGGTAATTGCTAAAAGATATAAAAACTTTTGGACAATTTTCTTGTGGCCTCTGGAGGATTGGTCAATGAGGCAAAATCACAAATTTACTCATGGAACATCAGCACAATACACAAAAGGAAAATTGAAGAAGCACTTGGCTTCAAAGCAATTAAAGAGTGGACAGAATTTAAATATTTGGGAATGCCAATTTGCTTGAAGAAGTCTTCTTCAAAGTCATGGGAGGGTATATTAGACAAGATCAAGATCAGAATGGAGAATTGGGGTGCTTGTTGGCTCAATCTAGCTGGAAAAATAGTCCTAACTAAAGTAGTTTTGTCTACCATCCCTTTGTTTCAATTCTCGTCTCTCATGGCGCCCAAAAGCATATTACACAATTTGGGGGTCCAACTGCGAAAAATTCTTTAGCAAGGAGGAAATACTACCACCAAAAAGTTCCACCTTGTAAAATGGGCCACGATTCGACCACCTAAGTTTGACGGGAGTCTTGGTATCAGAGATCTCGAATTGAAGACTCAACAAAATTCCTGGTGGGTACAAATTTTGAAGGAAAAATATCTCCAAGCCCCTGTGGCAAATCATCAATCTAGACAGCGTTATCCCATACGGAAACCTCTCTCAATTGCCTCCTTTCTAATTAAATCCCAACTATCTTGGATCCCCAAGAATGGAGCAAATATAAGATTATGGGAAGACTCCATTCTTCATCATCCCCCGCTAGAGGAGGAAGAATTACGACACTTAATGGACTATATGTGATCTCAAGGAAAAAATATTTTGGCCCATATATCTATATGGAATGTTGATGGGTTATGGATGGATTGGAAATTGGGGGATCTCCCTGATCACATTAGACCCCTAAGCGAGAACTTAAAAAGGAGGTTGGCTAGAAAGGCTCTCATTAATCAAGATCAACACGATAAATTGGGTTGGAAAGCCTCATCTTACTCAGTCAAAGAGGGCTATTTGGATTTTCTATTCCACACTTAGATTCCTCCTAAATCCTCGCTTTCGAGTAAAATTTGTACTTCTAATGCCCTCCTAAAGTCAATATTTTATATTGGCTACTTCTTTATAAAAAGTTATTGACTTCAAAGAACCTAAGGAAGAAAGGCATTTTTGGCCCATCGAGATGTCCTTTGTGTGAAAAGCATGAAGAAATTATTCTGCATCTTTTTTTGGAAAGTCCTTATGCT
Source organism: Pinus taeda (assembly GCA_000404065.3). Lineage (NCBI taxonomy): Eukaryota > Viridiplantae > Streptophyta > Pinopsida > Pinales > Pinaceae > Pinus > Pinus taeda. The sequence continues at coordinate 100,774 of APFE030045380.1, read as the reverse complement.
AAGGTGGTTTGGTCTATCGCTCTTGGACCTTTATCCCCTAGACTCCATTGGCCTTCTAAGCTCCAACATTTCATTTCATCCCAAATTTGGCATTATTTAGGCTCCCTTCAATCCAAATTCTTCCTCAAATCTGTTTGGCTTGCCCTCCCCAAACACATATGCTAGAAAATTTGGCTCTCTCACAATTCGGCTATCTTCAAATCAACCCCACTCTCTGCTAAATCTACAGCTTTAAAGGCTCTCTCCTTTAGTCTCGAGCTAAATCCTCTTCATAAAGATTATGCCCTTGACAGGCTTGAAGACCAATGGGTGAGTTCTCTCTCTCCTTGGCCTTACCTTGCCTCGTCTTCTAAGGCGGTCCTGAATTGGAAGCTTCGCTTGTGCCTTGATGAATTGGTTAAGTGGAAGATTCAACAACAAAAATTGGTTAAGTGGAAGATTCAACAACAAAAATGGGTATGGGGCTTCTAAGAAAAATCCAAGGGTGGCAAGAGGGGGAGGGATATTACTTAATCCAGATGGAATAACAAAAATCAAATTTGCATGGGCCTTGGGAAGGAAAACTAGTAATAAGGTAGAAATGTATGGCCTCCTTCAAGGTTTACGAATTGCCAAAGACAAAGGAATTAAAGACATCATTATCCTAGGAGACTCGCTTATCACAATTTAGTATCTCATTAAGGAAGGCAACTCAAAGGATAATTCCCTTTCTTAGGTGCTTCAAAGAATCATACGGCTGGAAAAGTTCTTCCACTCCAAACACTTCTATCATATTCTCAAAATTAACAATGAGGAGGTTGATTCACAAGCAAACAAAGCTAGCTCCACGGAAGAGGCCAAGCTCGAAATCAATGATACAAATATTTCTACTCCATCCCCTAAGGTCCTGTGACTCTCGGCACTTGTTTCTTCTTCAGGTCTTTCCCTTCTTTGAATTTTGGTTTTGAATTAATGTTTCCTATCCCTCCTCCCTCTCTTTATTTTCCCCATACCTTTATTCTCCCTTATCCCCCCGTTCCTACTTATCCCCCTCATTCTCCCTTTTGCACTTATCCCCACTTCATGCTCTTTGAAGATATAGTTATATGGTTAATGGATTATAGTTGGAATTTTATTGACGTGACAACACTTGAGGTCTACCGCCATGCACATGTTGTTCTCTCCTCCTCACATGCTCGCAATTATGGGTTTTATCGGCCAAAATCTTGGAATCAACCACTGCTCATATCCATGATGAATATCTTTGGTGGTTACTCTAGGGAACTTAATGAAGATATGATGTTAATCGTGAGGAAGGACAGGTGAACTAGCGATAAATTTGTTTCAAATCTGGCCCTTGTTCCATCCATGAATGAGTCTGTTATGTACATCACTCCACCACCCTCATGGCCCAATTTTCTAGTAATTGATCTGTCTCTAAATTTCATTGTGGCATCCAAGCGTTCATTCTTCAAGTAGCCTTGCAAAGAGCTTCATCTCTGGTTCCAGGGATTCAACCTGATTCCTCGAGGTAGCACAATTATGGGCTTGGCACTTCAGTTCATGGGTAATTTGGAGTAAGGGGCTCTTCGGCTCTCAAAGCACCTTGGCCAAGCTTGGTCTCTCTCACAAAGTTGGCTTCAGACTGTCATGGACTCCTTTGTATGAAGATAATTCTAGACTCCCCAATTTTTGTTTGCAATTCGACAATGGTCAGAGCCAAAATGGAAACCCCTTTAAAGTTGGCTACTATCTTAATGCTTAGGGCTCAAATTCTGGTTTTCTGGAGCTGTTAGAGGCTTGGTTGTCGGTGGTTTATAGATATTTCCTTTTAGTTGTCTTGCGGAAGCCTTTGGCTCAAAGGAAGTCAATTAAATTGGGATCTAAAGCCTATATGTCAATTTCTATCCACTTTGGGGACCTGAAGGAGTGTTTAATACAATGTTGATAATATCGGCGATATATCGCCGAATATCGGAAATATCGCGATATTTTCGGCGAGCCAAAATATCGTCGAGAAAATATCGCGATATTTTCGATTCTAGAAAATATCGCGCGATTTCCGAAATATCAGTGATATTTTCGAAAATATCGCGCAACGATATAAACTATCGCCAGGCGTGGTTTTCCGCGGCTACAAAAAAGGAAAATTGGTTTTTTTTTCTTCATTTTTGTTTCTGAGTGTTCGAGAAGAAAGGGAAAGAGTTTTGTACTGCTTGTCAAAGAGGGTTTGAAGATCAAACAACGATTATCACCACCAATTAAGATTTTTTTGTGGATCAAAGATTGAAAAATAGTGAGACAAACTTCATTTCTTCCATTAACAGGTATGTTCTTAAAAACCCCTATGTTAATGATTTTTTCATAGATTTAGGGTTATGCTTGCTTGCCTCTTTGCCTACCAACATTTTGTTTCTTTGTTTTTTTTCCATTTGCTAAGATTTTCATGCCCATGAACCAATGCAAGGGTTTTCTCCATATTTGGACAGCAAGTTTCATTTTTTTTTCAACTTTCTTATGCACCCTCTTATTGCCATTTTTCATTCACATTGCAAAATGCAAATAATTTAGTAATTTTTTTTGAATGAGGTTGTTATTACTTATTATTTTTTCTTTTTGTGTTGGGGGGTTTAATGCCAATTTTTTGTTTTTTTTGTGCCCTAGGTTTGAATTAGTTCACTACAAATGTCAAATATGCCAAAAGCCTTAGACCCATTTTGGGAGTATGGGGAGGCTGTTGGTGGGGCAAATCAGGCATATATATCATGCAACTTGTGTGGGACCAAGATGTCAGGAGGGATTACACGATTGAAATACCATCTGGCTAAACTCTCTGCATATGATGCAGATGTGATGCCTTGTATGGTTTCTAGTGCAGAGGTTATACAAAAAGCTCGTGAAGCAATTGCTGAACAAGACAGAAAGAAAGTTGCTAGGGAGAGGCCAATGGTCTCAGATAGATAGCTGCTAGTTTTATTTGTTTTGCAACTTTTGCTACATATAAGTTTATACTCATGATGATGAAATACTTTTAAAGTTTTATATATGTGATGTTGTTTTGTTTGAGTCCTTGATTGGACAATTATCACTATCAGGGATCAGCAAGATATGTGATGTTATTTTGTTTGAATCCTTGATTGGACAATTATCAGGGATCAACAGGATTTGGTATCGCCTTTGAAGTTTGATGTATCATTTCTATTTGACATCATATATATCAATGCCTTCTTCATATTTATGTGCCAATGTGTTTAGTTCATGTTGTTATTGCTTTATATGTTTAGAAATCTGGAAAAAAAAATGAATATATTATGCATTTTTTATGCTTGTCGATATTTGCCGATATTTTCGCTGATATTGCCGATAAGATATTTTCTGGACCCTCGCCGATATTTTCCCGATACCGATATTATCAACACTGCAAAATAGCATTGAGTGCAATCCATCTCTAAACCGAAAATAGTAAATACGTCAACAAATAAGCTTTAGATGGCCTCTAGTATCCAAAAAATCATGCTACAACAAATACCTACATATCATCAAAATCATTGCCTATCTTGGGATCTTTATCATTGATATCACCCTCTAAGCATTAACATAAGATAGAAAAAATGTAGAATGTCGAGTCAAGATTTTGTTTGAGTGATGGGTACATTTTTAGTAGGGTCATGATAGAAGAGTTCGACAACCAATGTCACTAACATCAAGGTACAAAGAGGGCTTGGTGCTCTTCATTAAATACGAGTTCCATGCCCTAGTACATGACAAAATCCAATGGAAACATTGCAATTCCCCCAATCATGATAAATTGCAATCTAAAATTCTACTTTGTCCATATGAAATCCAATAAAGTAGAAACCACTCTCAAACATTCTGAGTCATTTCATGGTAATGTTAAAAATTTAAGTAGAAGGAAGAAAATGAAAGATAAAGGAGAATGTCATTTTTACTTTAGGAATTTAACATTACCATGAATTTCATATCAATACTTGGGCCATAGGCTTGAATATTGGATAGCCAGCTAGCCAGTGTTCCCCACCACCTGCACCAGTCATACACTTCTCACCACCCGGCATTCCTCTTGAATGAAGGTGAGCTACTAGTCAAGAGGTACTTAATGCTTTGGGCATTTTAACATGGATAAAGGGAAGATTTGGATGATTGATCAATATTGACTATAAATTTGTTCTCTCACCTTACCAAGGGGGTTAATCATTAGCCCTAGTAGAGTGGTGTAATATTCCTAATTAGTCATAGCTAATTGGAATATTCGATTTTGTTCAGTTTTTGCCTTCTATAGTATTTGTAAATAAAAAAGTGAGGACGGGGGACATAACTCACTTTTAGAATAAAAAGTCACTTCCTAGTAGCACAACGTTGTGACTTAAAGGGGAGCCAGGGGGGCCAAAGGGGAACGCAGAAATGGAGCCCACGCAGACACATGGAGAGACTGCGCAGGAGGGAAGGAACAAGTGGCAAGAGGGGAACCATGCAGGAAGAAGTGAGCCTTGGGATTGAGAGAGGCGAAGGCTATAAAAGAGAGAGGAGCCCCCTCATTTTGATCATTCGGTTATGTGCATTTTGAGCTAGTCGTTTCAACTTCTGAGCATGCTGGCTGTTTAGCTAGTCTACAGCACTGTTTAGTGCATTAAGTGTCTCCGTTCGGAGATCTTACCCTTAGCCCCGGGGGACTTTGAGTGCCTGCTCGGGCAAGGTATTTCCATTGGCCTTTCAGCAGCAGTTTCATCAGCATTTCAGTAGCAGTTTCATCAGCGTTTTGGAGGACTGCGCAACATTGGGAGAGGGACGCAGTTCTTTCTGGCAGTAGTGTTGGATTGGGGTTTTTGCAGGAGGATTTATGCTGGGTGATTGAGCAGGGGACCAACCCTTGCATCTTGGAGGATTTTTGGCAGAGTTTCAGGCAGAGTTCTAGAGGGGTTTCTTCAGTGGCAGCGCAGAGCATTGAGGGACTGCGCAGATCCCCAAGGGGATGATTTTTCAGGGGTCGGCTATTCCAGGAAAGCTTTCTGGGTTTTTCTGGGTTTCTTGAGTAGAGCCCGATTCCAAAGTTTCAACATTTTCTGAGGAGGGGAGCAGCCCCAAATCATTATTTGTTTTCTAGCAGTAGCAGCAGCACGGCAGTTCTCCAACAACATCCACGCAGAGAGGCCATTCCTTGTTATTCTGAGAGTATTTCTTCACTTGCCTTGTGCAAGTCGAGGTGCCATCTGTCTGATCATCTCTTGTACTCATTTTATTGCTTAGTATAATAAAATGGCTTAGCATTTCTCGCTGCATTTCTTGAGTATCTGCTTATATTTCTTGTTTACACTATTATATGTTGTACCACTGTTATTTTGTCATTTTTGGGTTATTATATCATTTGCACGTATTTGGTTGGAGTTTTTGCTGGGGTTTGAGGAATATTCCGAGTTAGGGATATTACAAGTGGGACTTCAACTAAGCCCTTAGCATTATAGGAGGGGCACTACTTGGGAAATTTGGATTGAAGTAGTGTGTCCATTACACTTACCCATACTAAATATTTTCCTTGTCACATCATCTCCTTTGATGTCATCTCCATCCTTCGAGTTAATTGTCTTTGGCTCATTGGGATTTGGCACTCACATAGCCACAAAGATGTGTCGGGATGGATAACATTGCCTTGGAGGTTGATGCAGCTAAAAGAAAGAAAAAACATAAGATGGCCACAATGAAAGAAAAAAAAAGTTAAAATACAAAAGATGGTCGAGACATAAGTTACCGTGTAAGCAAGAGCCTAGCATGAGCTCTAACCCCTCATTAGCCATCACCCAATTGCTAAGCACTTGAATGCTCCTTCTCATCAAAAGGAACCCTTGCATGTCCCAACCCTAATGAGTAAGAAACTACCTCATCATGAGGGGTAAAACAAATGCTACAACAGAAAAAACAAGCTTTCATCATTGAGTTATGCACCAATTAAAAAGCATTATCTAAAGGTAAAAGGCACACTAGAGGGTGGAAAAAGCAGGTCAATAGGGGTAACTCGTGCCTCCAAGATTACGCCTTCCATTACATTTATACACTCAGGATGTTGACTCTCATTAGCTCATCCCTTGACCATGAACTCCACCATGAACTCCTTCCCCTCCATTTCCACCTATTCTCATTAACACTTATGGATCGAAGGGTTGACCTTGGAAATGCCACCTCCCCTTGGGGGCTAGAAACACCTAATAGGGTTGGCTGCTTAGGCACCATAACAAAAGTAGGGAACACCTTTACGAGACTTGGTCTAGTTAGATATTTGAGGTGGTCCCTATTTGAAGTATTAATATGCCCTTAACACTAAGTATGGTCCACTTAGATGCATTTATGGTCTTAGTTTCTAATGAATGGTTGCTTTCAGTTGAGTTTGAGATGTTTTTGTCAGGTTGTCCAAAGCAGCTAAGGCCTTGAGGGCACCCTACTTCAAATGATGCATAGGCCACACTACACAACCGAAGAGCATGATGATCTTGCAAATGTAGAGTTGCCCCTATGCAGGAGAGCATTGGGCACTTTGATGATCTTAGCAATTGATGAATACCCCAAACCACCCCCAAATGCGAAAACGTTAAGCATCTCTTGCTTGGCATGGAGGATTCTTGATGATGTACCAGTGGACCCAGTATGCCCCTAAGATGACCTTGACACTACTTGATGGGCATGCCTTGATCCACAGCCTAGATGAGAATGGTTATCCACCAGGATCATTAAGGAAGTCTTGTTGCACCTGATGGGGTCCCAACGCTAGAGAGAAAGCACACTGCATTGTTTACTTCGCACCCATAGAGATGACGCAAGGCACCCACAGCTGGCTTTTGGACACATGCAGATGCTTTCAAGCTTGATTTGAGGACCTTAACTCAAATTAAGGATGATCATGATGCTTAGAGAACTTTGTATCCCTTCCAATGCATTTTTCGAGCATTTTAAGCCCTAAAAGGGCATGATGTCATCCTTTTAGAGGCTTGCAACTCACATGTGTGGCATGTTTTGTTGTTGAGCTAGTGGGTTGGCTTGTAACCTAATTTTACTTTATGTCTACTCAAAATCAAACTCGTTTTAGGAGCCTTTAGTCAATTATTAGAGGTGATATACCTCATATAAATTGAGGATCACCTATTTCATTTGTTCATCACCACACTTGTGGATTTTAGCCTCTTTAGGAGAGCTAGACTTGCTTTGTCGTACTTTGCTACTAGTGGAGATGTGATCTTCTGTGGATTTTGGCTATTGGAGACTAGTTTTGTTGTGAAGACATCATTTTGGAATTGAAAGAAGGCATCGTCTTGGATAAATTGTGAGTATTTTGTTGCAAATCTTTTATGGTTTTGCATGTAATAGAATATTGCTAGGGTTTCTATTGTTCCTTGTCTAAATGCATATGTTTATTTGAAATTCTTGGTAATTATTGGATGCTAAATCTTTTATCCTTGAACTGACTAGAAAGCCTCCTAGAGATCATTTATCTAGTGAAATTTTCACCTCATAAAATGACAGCTAGGTTTAGAAAGTGAAAAGTAGGGTTTCCCCCATTACTCCCTTCAACGATCTGATATTTCCATGGTTAAAGTTCCTAAGACTCCATCACCCAACTAGGAAAAGGCACTAGCATCCCTCTTGATGATCAAAATCTTAAAAATTCATCCTTTACCTCTCTTCCTTATCGTTTCAGCCCTGCAAGGCAAACCGCTAGGGCTAGGGTAGGGCCAAATTCAACTGGGGCTTGCCTCAAGTCAACGTTGGAGCTATATTGGCTTGACTCGACCTTTTTTTACCTTGCTAACTCAAAACCTAGCAAATTGCTTAATTAGGGTTAATGTCACCAACCCTAGGCAAGTTAGGCCTCTTAAAACCTTCATTCAGGAAAAATGCTTCAACTTAGGCCTAATTTAAGGTTTTTCATTCCATTTGTTGATTATATCTTCCAAAGCAAACATTTTCCTTCCACTTGTATGCCTGGATGTAATATTGTCGAATCACATCTTGAAACCCTAGGCTTCAAATGTTGTTTCCTAGGCTTCTTCATAGGTACACTACTCTTCCACACAAAGAATTGTACCTTCTTCCAACTAAGAAGTACCTTGATCAACCCTCACTTACATCACCTTGATCCTATTGACTTAGAATATCTTTACGTGTGATATACTGGGAAACCTCCCATGTGGTGAAATTGCACTAAAGAGCAAGAGGTGGAGTGGGTTACAGTGGCAGCCACTTCATTGTTGCATTAGGGTCTAGCCCTTGCCTTATGAGTCCTCTCACAAAGCCTACTAGATTTTGAGGCAACATCTTTGGCACCATTGCCGAGGAGAATTTGAGTCAACCTCCTTGTTATCTGAAGATTGAAATTCACTAAATTTGAAGAGAATATTTCAAATGAAAACATGGATTCTCTTATGGCAACTCCTAAATCAAATCCTCATATCTCCCCTAGTAGTTCTTCTAATAATACCATAGCTCCAAGAAAGAAAAGAGCTACTCGTAAAATAACTATTGATGCTACCACATCTCCTCTGCTTCAAAAAGATTCTTGTAGTTAGAAGCATATTCATGGATGCATCTACCCCTAACACCATGAACAAACCCTCGCTTACTGCGGCATTCAAGCCATTGGATGTGAGTAAATTCCTTGATGCTCCCCATCCATTTCCTAAGAAATATGAGGAATGGTTACCTAAATTAAATGGTACTAATGCTATTACTGCATAAAACCATATGCATGAGTTCTATTGGGTTGTTAGTACTAGGTTAGTCCAAGATGAGAATGTAGTTATGATGCTTTTTTCCTTGACCTTAGAAGAAAGCACTAGGGATTGGTACCTTAGTTTGTCCCAAGGCATTCTTACTAAATGAGATACCTTTCACCAAGCATTCAACAAAAGATCAACCACGATCAAACAAGGAATTATGCTTCTTGACAAATTCCAGGAGGCTAGAAGAAACGACAATGAAAATGCGCAACAGTTTGACAATCCACTGAAGGAGGTTCCTAGTATTTATAAGCCAACGAATGATATTATTCTTGATAGATTCATTAAATCCTTTCCTAGACACATGTCATATGTTCTAAGAGATATGAAGCCTAAATATTTAGATGAGAATAAGATCTTCATTATTGAAATAGAGAAAAATCTCAACGCTTCCAAAATTGACTTGCTTGCTTGTCCAAGGGCTAAAATTGAACCAAAAGCTAAGACTAGCACCCAAGTAGATCCTGACTCGCAAGCATTTGCCCAAAAATTTGACATAGTCAATACTAAGTTGATGCAAGGGCAGATGGCCATGATGAACAAGTTGTCAATGTTGGAAAGGGAAGGGGAGCCCATAAAAAATTCCCCCCCAAGCATAGAGAGACCTCCCAATAAGAATGCATTTGTTGGGGGAAATGTTTCACAACAAAGTGTTCCCAACACTCTTGCTCCACCCAACATGGTTGGGCAAGAAAGAAAACTTTGGTGTCAAACTCGCAATGAGTTTCATACCCTTGAGGAGTGTCCTTATAATCAAGTGGAAGAGGAGGAAACTCTGGAGCGTTTAAATGTTGTACATGACAATGTTCCTTTCAATATCTTGCTTGGAGAATCCTTCTTCCAACAACAACATGAAGAAAATATCGAAGAAGGCACTAGTGATCAAGATGAGCCAATCATGGTTGTTGAGGAAGGAGGAAGGTTTACAGAATTACATTATTCAAGAAGGGGTAATGATCAAAACCAAGCAAGCAATAATTCTAGCACCGCCCTCTACAAGAAGGATGGGCCACCTCCACCAACTGAGAACATCCCTAAACCCACTACCCATAATCCTAATGTGTCTTTGGATGTTAGCTTAGGAAAAGTGTTAGCCAAGATGAACGTGCAGGTGCCTCTTTTGGATCTGGCCAAACTTGAACCCCAAAGAGGGCAAGTTAAGAAGGCATTCAACCTTGAAAAGGACCCTAAAGACAAAGTTACTAGGATTCAGATTCGGATACAAATTTGCATGATTTTTGAAAAGCCAGGAGTCAGATATGGTAAGGAAATGGCAAGAATAATCAATATGAATATATTTTTATAATAAATTCTTCAATATATAATTTATATTTACATCTATAATATATAATATTGATATTGTGGTTTAACAGATTAGTTGGGCGGTTGAGTGATAGGATTTGCAAGTGGTATCAAGTCCTTGGATTGGTTGCCTATGTGAGATGTTAATATGTCTATAATCAATCTCTTTAGATTTATTGTGATTACCAACCATCAACAAAGATGAAGTTTACAGGTTTTGTGTCATGAATTTCATGGAAAAATATATAATACTTAATAGTTAAAGTATCATTAATTATTTATGAAAGTTAAGTTATAAACTTATAATATATTAAAAATAAAAAACTATCCAAACGAATAAATAATAATAATTTAATAAACTAATTACTTTATATGAATTAGATATTAGCTTGTAATATATAAAGTTATTATTATAAATTATAATTTATAAACGTTAAAACATGTACATAACAAATTAATATATTTTAGAGAATTAATTTAGAACCTCCAAACAAACTTTCTGTGGCTAAAAGCCTTAATCGCAATGGCAACAAACTTGACGGAGAGTTTATGGCCAAAGGCCGAGATTAAAGAACAAAGCTTTGATACGACTGTAGCAATAACACAATTTAAAATTTAAGAAGAATATACAAATATATTATTATTGATGAATGAATGATGAACAGATTGAGACATAGTGCATTGCACGGACCTGAGAATGTGGTGGCTCTAATACCAATGTAACTAATAGGGTTCTTATACATAGCAAAATATTCAAAATATCTGAA
>APFE030045380.1:66662-87205 GCA_000404065.3 Pinus taeda | reverse complement strand
TAAAAAAATAAAGTAATTAAAAATACCGCAATTTCAACTCAAAACTAAAAAGGTGTATTTAAAAACATAAAATAAAAATAAAAAATCTTAGTAATTAATGGTTCCTAAATTATATTTATAGTTAGAAGAAGAGCCTTGTGAAGCATTAGTGTTTCTAAATAAAATACACGTTATAAAAATAATATAAAGTGTCAAGATTAAGTGAAATATTATAAATGCAAAATGGAGCCAATCATTGAAGAGAAAAGAATGGAGTCAATAATAGAAGAGAAAGGAAGATTTTCATAAACTTCATATAACTATGTTTCAGTGCTACTTAGAATTAAAGGGACTCTTGCACGAAACAATGTTACTATTTCTATCTCGCTCATCAAAGATAAAAATTATATAAACACTAAACTCACAAACCAATTGGTGATTCACGAATCAAATGTAATAGAAAAATTAAACAACTGGGATAAAAAACAATAATGACAACTAATTTACAATTAAACATTGGGGATTATACATTTATATTGCAATTCTCTATTTGATCCCTATGGAGCGACCAAGGTGACATTATTCTGGGTTCACCCTGGATGGAAACACTACGATCCATACTAAATACGAAGAATATTTTGACATTTTCCTAGAGGAATAAAATAATAACACTATAGGATGTTACACTGAAGTCAGATTCAGTGACACCAAAAGACATACAAGATATCTCAAAAGTAATTATTACAAGACACTCAAAAGTCAATACCAATTCAATCAATATCACAACTCAAGAAGATGGCAAACCAGTTGAAGTAAAAACATAATCAAATGTTGGAGTACAAACAATAGAAATTTCAAGCATACTTATTAATAAAAATTCAGCAATTAAAAATGCAACATCATGCATGAAGAAAATAAAACTCTAGAAGCAAATCAACGAAACACTATCAAGACACCTTATCAACATCCTAATCACAAGAGCAGGCACATTAACCAGTTAGTGTACCCATGTCACTTAGGGCAGAAAACACTGACTTGTTAAAAGTTGGGGCAGCATAGGGAGAAATTTCTCATGTAATACCCAACATTATTATTAGTGATAATTATTGAGAGAAATTTATTTAAAGAGCAAATTTGAAATATGTGTTTCCCTCCTATTCTCAGTATTGGCGTCATTGGTCAAAATTCAAAATTCAAATTTCATCTTCCCTTCCATTTATTCAAGGGTCAACTTGTTCAAATCAACCCTCCTTAATACTTATGGATCAATGAAAAGTCAGTTGTTCGATGGCATTAGTTTGGTGTTTCGTTATGCAATGGTCCAGTGGTGGACTTGCACTACTCTTCGCATAAGTACAACTCTACACATGGCTCAAAACTCTCACTACAGGACTCGTATTTGTCCAGAACTCGTGTGAGCACTACTTTAGGTCTCTCTCGCTCATTCTCAAAGGATTCACATTGTCTCATTATCCTTGTCATATGGTCTCCGACTAAGATCTACGTATGTTCTATGACTCAGTATTATGTATGTCTTTGTTCTACGACTCAATGCTAAGCTACAAATGGTCTTGTCTCAGTATGATACACATAATCTCGATGTAATCGTATATGGTATGGCATGAACTCACAATGTTATGGTTTAGTCACAACAGTATTATTCGTGTGTATTACTACTATGTGGTCTCTGCAATATAAGTTAATTACATTATGTACCGTTAATCTTTGTGATGGATTTATATATTAGATCCCTGCGATAGGTTTATATGCATGATCAATCTTGACAAAATAGACCTGCTCCTCGGCATTGTAGTGTCGGCATAACAATTTTGGAACAACGACTTATATACTTATAATATGTGTGTGTGTATGTGTGTGTGTGTGGTTTCTTGGCACTATATGTATTGTTGCTTAGATCGCTCTCGTCTCTGTTATTGTTGTCGCCTTTGGTATATGAAAGTCTCGACACTATGGTATATACAGTGATTTTGATAACCACAACAAGTATGCTCACCCTATTCGGCCTCTTCCCCTTGATCGACTTCGTTTCTCTATAATATGGGCATTAACACTCATATTGTTTCATTGCTTGGCATCGTAGAACACTCTATGGTTGACACAATAAATTGGTTAGTCTCAGACAGGTATGTGGCCCCAGAATCTCGACCCTCCCTCAAAAATATATATATGATATTGACATCATGCTTCTGTATCGCACCTCCGTATAAAGAATAGGAAGACACAACACAGTAGTATGGTTGGACTTGGCACTACGGCAATATGACAATATTGGCATTGACATCTCTAGAACAGCAATGATATGACAGCATAGTATTGGTATTAGCACTTTGATATAGCTCCATCACACGCAGTCCCCTTGTCATTTGTAAACCTACTTCTGAGTAGTGGGCAGTAACATTGTTGTTCGTCTCTCTTTAAAATGGTACTTTGTATCTCAACTGAACTATTGATGAAATTTGATAGAAGAAAAAGAAGAATTTTGAGTTTTCCCCCTTATGGACTTTTGCCCTAGTCTCTAACCAATCCTTTTGTCTTTATGTGTGAATGCTTTTCCACTAATGTTCCTTTATATTTCCGCTAAATTGTCGATGATGTTATTCTTTATACATAATTGCATAAGATATGATGATGTTCTGGGGTGAATGAATATGTATGTATATATATATATATATATATATAGATCAAATCAAGGAACAATCAAGCCCTAAGAGAAAATTAACATGGTATCAACATTGGGCTGAAGAAAAATCATGGATGTCACCCCTTCAAGGCACCAACAATGAAAGAGTGAAGAAGTTGGAGACCTAAAAGAAAGTTAGAGTTTGAAGAAAACCTTAGGCAACCTTGTTCTAGCAAGAGGAGTTAGGGTTTGGTAACTATCACAAGGTTAGGGTTTGGAAAAACCATTGAACTATGGAAGAAGAGCCTGGATATGACAAAGGTCTGATTGATTCATGGAAGTCTGAAATTGCAAGGTCCAAGCTCTCACAGGGAAAAAGAAGAATTTTCTTTATGGTGGCAGGCTTGGAACGAAGAGATTCGGGCCAGAGCCACACGCTTGATAGCGTGCTCTGTGCAGTTGGACAACTTCAGTCGCAGGCATGATCATTAGCTCTGTGTGGTTGTGACCTAGGGTTTCGTATTAGTTGACCGCTAACTTTGACCATTGTTTGCAGAATTGGAAACACTGCCCTGGATCTGATCTATCTCTTGGATGTTGTTTGGTTGGTGTTCCTAATTCAGTGAAACCCTAGATGGGCTAGTCTTGGTCGAGCCTGGTTGTTGATTAAGTCAATTGAAAATATTGAAGTCAACATTGATATATGGAAGTCAGACAACAATGACTCTTGGAAGTTGGATCAAGGAGTTGATCATTTCCTTCACCTTGTCAAAGATAAGTACCTTATAGAATTATGCTACTTCTTTATGTCACTGCTCTTGTTTTATCATTTAGATTATGGATTATCCTTTGTGCATGAATATTTGAGTATTTGAATGCTTCTAACTTCCCACTAATGATATGACAAGCAAATCCTTTGTAACAATCACCTGGATGCTTTATGATGCAAGAAAAAAAAACTGATGCAGGGAAAGAAAGCTAGTACAGGTAGTACTGAAAGAAGCTAGTACTGGAAAGGGAAGCTTGAGCAATATACAAGCTCTACAATTGCCAATAACAAATCATATATTGCTAAAGGTATTTGTATACTACAAGGTATGTATAGTATGTTGTTTCGATGGAAAGTTATGCCTTGAGGTATATGTAGGTAAGTTTGATTCTTGGTACAAGTAATATACTAGTAACAATTAATATGATTTCTCTGATAATTGGCAAGCATCTGACCCGTCATGTGACCTTGTTGAATATCATGATTTTGTCTAAGATAAAGCAAGGCCATAAACATTTGATATACATTGATAGTATAGTAACCCTAATAATAATGGGCAGTTATAAGATAGATACCCAGAATCTTCTTCTTCTTGTTCTTGATAATATTTTGGTAAAACTGTAACTGCTATGATGACTTAGCAACATTTGACAATGCAACAAATGGATACCCTGACTTGATGATGTTAGGACCTTGATGAAATATTTGTATAATAAGATAAAGAAGTGATGAAGTGAATTAACCTTTGTTGAATGTTTAATGACATGTTCATATGTGACAATGAAGCAGCTGATGATGACTTGTCATTAACATGACGTATATATGTATGAGAACCTAATATAGTTTGACTATGTGATCTGACAGTTTTGTTGATGCATGACAATAATAAGAGAGATAGATTGATGATGTGATTAATGATGATTGAAGAGGCTTCCCATTTAGAGGGAGAAACCCTTGAAGAGATCCCAACACCTACTACTTTTTGTGGTGGATGATCAAAAGTCAGATGATTGTAGAATGAATCAATGGACATCTAACGTTCCTAAAATATGCCCTTTGATTTTATTAACTAATTGTTCTTTGCTGATAAGATTGATTTACCTCATTTAGTATTAGGATCCATCTCTTAAGCGCTTGTATAACATACTAGATTGCATTAATCAATTATTGTTACTAGTTTGATGGATCTATGTATACACTCTGAGCTAGATAGAGTCTGGTCATAGTTGGGACAGAGATATCTTCATGGATTGAGATGATGTTGCTATACGAGACAAGCTTAGGCTTGTGGTCATTGCCTCACTGCGTGAGAGGGAGAACAGATGAATAAGGTATTCTTTTCTTTATGATATGAATTTTCTCTAACATATTTTATTTAATATCCTGCATAAACTGGAAAACAGAAGCTATTGCTCGAAAATACTACATATGGCAGTATAGTTGAACTCTTCAGTGAGTTGTTTGAGCCAGTGTCAAACATAAGCACTTTGGTATGTTTTTTATTTTCAGAGAGCAGCTTGGTTTGATGGATGTGACCCTCCTAGTTTAGGGTCCGCGTTGATTGAGAACACTAATCATTTCCCTTCCCCCTTGGTTGATCTCCCAAGGTGGGGAATGGAGCTAGTGGACTCCTAGGGATGAGAGACCTCTGACCGATACGGTGTGTAGAGATCGGGGATCTCCCCTAGTCAGAGTAAACCCCAGTTAGCATCCTACCCATTTTGCGAGATAACCTCCCCATCTGGCTAATGGGATGAGGGGCTTGGGATAGAGTGTGATCCCTACCCCTTGCAGTATGTGGATCTCGCCCAAGTTGGTGGATGCAGGTGTTCTACCATCTGACTCTCAAAGGTCAAGATGGTAAGATTAGGGACAATAGCCTAGAGTGTGATCCTTACCTCCAGTAAGTTGATCTCACCTACTGTCAGGGACTGGAATAGAGTGTCATCCCTATGCATTGGGGTAGGTCTCATCTCGCCCATTGTCTTTGGATACAGGGTCAAAGCAGAGGACGTCTCTGTGGTGATTCTTCTTCTTTGCATTCAAAAGTACTCAGCGCGAGATGAGCAGAGATGACATCGAGACATTTGAGATGGGCAGATCAACAGTGACAATAGGATAGGTGTGATCCTCACCTCTCACGGTAAGTGGCATCCCTCTTATTGGTTGTGGATTTTGGGTGGTAGCATTGGCTCCCCGATGAAGAGGTTCCTAGGTAGTAGCATTGGGCTCCCCATTGGCAGATGTTACAGGTTGAGTTGGGCTCCGTAATGTGCTTCCAAGTTGAGTAGGACTCCTTGATGTTGTTTTGAATTGAGCTAAGCTCTCTTATGTTGTTGTGGGTTGAGTTGGGCTCCCCTATGATGTCACACTCTTCATATCCAAGTGCATTCAGTAGAAGGAGATGAGCGAGATGAGTCGAAATGAGATATGACTTGATGACGATAATGACTCTACTTCAAATGATCATATGGATTGATGTGGATGAAGTTGGGATCCTCGATGATGATGTGGGATGAGACGGACTCCCCTATGATGATTCTTCTTCTTCTTCCATTAGATCGAGATTGTTCAGCTAATGATCAAAGGAACTAAGTTATGGTTAGATGTGATAATATGGATGTTTTGTTGATATCGCTAAGATGGAGGTCATGAGATTTGACGTGGAGACAAGTAGCATTTGGAGGATTGATCTTCCCTACCATTGATTATAGATTCCTCTTCTTTTATGAGGTGATATGAGATGGGTCTTAAGGATGATACAATTGTCCACCTTCTTTATGATTGAGATTCGAGATTCAATGAGATATCCTTAATTAAGTGTTAGTGCAATCAGAATTTCTTCCATAGCCGAGAGGGAGTGTTAAAAGTTGGGGCAGGTAAGGGAGAAATTTCCTTTAAGCAATTCCAAGTTCTCATGTAAAACCCAATATTATCATTATTGATAATTATTGAGAGAAATTTATTTAAAGAGCAAATTTTTTATCTTTCCTCCTAATTATTCAAGGACCAGCATGTTCAACACTCCTTATAAGTACTCATTCTTACTTCTATTATGGCATCCTAATCATGAAAAGTCAGCTGTTCGATGGCATCAGTTTGGTGTTTCGTTATCCAATGGTCCAGTGGTGGACTTGCACTACTCTTCGCATTGGTACAACTCTACACATGGCTCAAAACTCTTGGTACATGACTCGTATTTGTTCAGAACTAGTGCGAGCACTGCTCCAGGTCTCTCTCACTCATTCTCAAAGGATTCACATTGTCTCATTATCCTTGTCGTATGGTCTCAAGTTTCAACTCAAATCTACATATGTTCTACGGCTCAGTATTATGCATGGATATGTTCTACGACTCAATGCTAAGCTAAGAATGGTCTCATCTCAATATGATACACATAATCCCAGCATAATTGTATATGGTATGGCATGAACTCACAATGTTATGGCTTAGTCACAACAGTATTATTCGTGTATTACTTTTATATGGTCTACAATATAAGGTCATTACATTATGTACTTTTAATCTCTGCTATGGCTTTATATATTAGATCCCTGCAATAGGTTTACATACTTGATCAGTCTTGACACAATAGACTTGCTCCTAGGCACCGTAGTCTCGGCATAACAATTTTTGCACAATGACTTATATATATATATATATATATACACACACACACACATAGTTTCTTGGCACTATATGTACTATTGCTTAGATCATTGTTGACTTTGTTATTGTTCTTGGCTATGATATATGAAAGTCTCGACATTATGGTATATAGAGTGAGTTTGATAACCACAACTTGTATGCTCACCCTATTCGGCCTCTTCCCCTTGATCAACTTTGTTTCTCTATAATATGGCATCAACACATACAACTTTTCGTTGCTTGGTATTGTAGAACAATCTATGGTTGGCATTGTATATGTATATGCAGAACAATAGTTTGGTTGGTCTCAACAAGTATGTGGCCCAACTTCTCGGCCCTCCCTTAGAAACATATATATGATATTGACATCATGCTTATGTATGACACCTTTATATAAAGAACAGGAAGATACAACACAATAGTATGGTTGGACTTGAAACTATGGCAGTGTGAACAATATTGGCATTGATATCTCTAGAACAACAATGATAAGGCAAAACAATGTTGGTATTAGCACTTTGATATGGCTCTGTCACATGCAGTCCCCTTATCATTTGTAACCCTACTTCTAAGCAGTGGGTAGTAACACTATTGTTGATGTATCTCCTTAATATTGTACTTTGTATCTCAACTAAACTACTGATGAAATCTAATAAAAGAAGAAGAAAAATTTTGGGTTTTCCCCCTTGTAGGGTTTTTCCCTGGTCTCCGACCAATCCTGGTGTCTTTATGTGTGAATGCTTTTCTTCTGATGTTCCTTTTTATTTTCGCTGCATTGTCGATGATGTTTTTCTTTATACATAATTGCATAAGATATGATGATGTTATGGGGTGAATGAAATGTAAATGATGCATATATATATATATATATAAGAACAATGAAGCGCTAAGAGAAACTTAACATGACTTATGTTCCAAAGAATGTCAATATCAGCACAATTCAATCTTATGATAGTTGTTCATCCCATGTATATAATAACCACAAGATTCCACAAAAGATTAATCTGGCATTGTTAGATCACTTCATAGTACAACAATTATGTACCACAATTAGAAGTTCATATCGTCTTGTATCATCAAATATGACAATTCTGAGACAAGAAAGAAAAAGACATCAAGCCTGCATCCTGTTACCCACAGACTTGTTACCTCAAAATTACAATCTGGATTTTGCAGACATCAATGTTCTTTGGAAAATAAGTCTGTTGTTTTTGACATCAGTGTTCTTTGGAACATAAGTTTGTTGTTTTTGTTCTAAGTGACAAACACGCAGACTGATTGAGATGTTTTCTCTTGTGATTCAAATTTTGATAAGGATGTCAGTAATTAAATAATAATTAGTTACAGAAAAGGCATGTCTTAAGGGACATGATCATTCATGAAGGGGCACATGCCTAAGCATATAAGTGGACCCTCATGTGTAATCATCTCATATCAATATCTCAGTTCTCCTGCACATTCACATTCTTATATATAAATATACTTGTCTTATATTTTACACATTCCAGATATTCTCAATATTCCACTGCGTATACGAACCTTGTTTGTTACATTGGTATCAAAGTTGTGTTCTCTGATCCTGGCAATTTCCCAAGCTTTTACCGCATACTCGAAGATTGTGGAGGTATTCACCTTGACTTCCTCAAATGTCCACTTTGCTGAAAAATTTCTCCATCCCAAGAAAAGATTGAATGAGCTCGCTCTGTTGATGTATCCATCCACTTCATATTCTAACCTAGAACTATGTGGAAAGCATCATGCAAAGGATCTAGTTACCCACTAGTCAAATATCCTTTGCAAATGGATCTAGTTACCCACTAGCCAATACCCTTTGGTGATATTGTCATGTACTCCCTAACTGGAGCAAACATAAGACTAGTCCTGACTCCTAGGTCACCAACTATCCAAGTCATCACTTGGAACCAGTTCAATATCCTCGACCAATGGTGAAACTTTGGGCCAATTTACCATTCCTTCATGTCTTCACATGATACTTGAATGGTAAAACACTTGCCCGATGCTATGGGGCACTTGACTCTACCCACTAGCCAAGTAACCCTTGGCAATATGGTCAGAAGCTTCTGACCGGGGGAGCACTCCAGGGGATGTTGCTCTCTAGCCAATCTCCCTAGCCACGTTACATGGCTCCTGGTTAATATCCTTGACCTAAGGAGAATTTATGCCCTTTGATGCTACAACATCAAAGCATTCTCAATCACCCAAGCTTGTCCCTAAAGTAAACAAACTTCATTCTAGGACAGAGGCATTGTGAGAATGTCAGCAATCTGCTCATCCATAGAAATGTATTGGAGCCTTATTGCTCCCTTCTGTACCATGTCTCAGCATTTGATCTCAATGTGCTTCGACCTATCATCACGGTCATCTCCAAAACCTGATCAAACCATCTTCTAAGTAGATTTTGAAGCCACATTGTTTCACAACTTGCCAAACTAGTTGCAATATACTTAGCCTCTGCAATGTTGAGTGCAACAAATGTATGCTTCCTACAGAACCCAAACTAAAGCAACACCTTGATGTGTTGTTCCTGCCTTCGGCACTCCCTGCTCAATCGAAATTTTTATATCCCAACAACTATACTTCATTATTTGAGGCATATTTCAATCCATATCCAATTGTACTATGTCGGTATCTCAACACATGTTGTGTCACATGCCTTAGCTCAACCATAAACTAATCGGCTTCCTTCACTGGATCCGTCACCGAAGCTCTTTTGGTCATCGGGCATGGTTTTAGATGTCAGTACAATTTCTCCCTCTTGAACACAAATCATTTTAGTTGAGTTTATGCTTGATCCTAGGGGAATCCTCTTGCCACAAATTTTGCTTTGTTCTTCCCAATGCTTCCATCTGTTGCCAAAGACTTGGTATACTTCACGATGTACTTGCAAACCTCATTAGAAGGTCATGGAAGAAAACGATTTATAACCAAGCAAAAGATACAAAGACAAGACACTAATAAGTAAAATAATAATAATCAAGGAAGAAATATATGAAGCATTTATCTTTTGATACGACGATTATAGGGAATTGTCAACTCCCGCTTGATCCTTGCCTTCTTGCAGAAATCATTGAAATCCATCTGCAAACTCAAGCTAGAAATGCTCATCGTCGTCCTCATCATCAACTACTAATGTATGTAGCTTTCTTTTCCTTCCTTGCATGAATTATATGAGCTAGTTTTTCTTCATCTTCGAGTTATCCAACCACCCAAAGGCTCAATTGCACAAAAAAGACATTTTCATGCTACCAAGTACATACTCCTACTAGCATTCAGTATTCCCAGTTGTGTTCTAGGTTTTCACAAACCCTTAAGACTTTTACATTCAAGTCATAACCTTCAGGTCTTTTAGGATTTACAAACCTTAAGTCTTTCAAATTTCATGAAAACCCTTTTCAAGGCCAACAAACTTGTCATGTGCAAATTTACCATCTTGAATCTTTGAAGAATATTTATCACCTCTGAATCTGATAGAAGATGACAGACACCTGCCACCGCCATGAAGAGTTCTTCAACTAAAGTGGAAGGACTTGTTTGACTCTGGTTACTTGTATTTCAATAACGTCTGAGCATTGCTCATTGACTTAGAAAACATGAAGATCTCTTCATTCTTCTCTTCTTATTCACTATCCTACTCTTTAATTTCCATCTCCTTTGCTATATCATAATTTGTTAAGAGTTTTGCATCATGAGTGTCACAGAAGTATGATCAAGTATAAAAAAATATAACATGCTTCTCAGAATTCACATTGCCTGCCAAATCATCTTTCAAGGAAGGTTGCCACAAAGCACACTCAGAAAAAATACAATATCTATAGACCACAGGCAATAAAGATCTTCAAACTTCATCTTCATTGTATGACACCCTAATTGGTTAAGTGCTTTTCAACATGAAATACGCAGATCTATAGCATGACACTTACTTAACCTTGAGTAAAGTGATCATCGAAGCCCTTTCAATCATTGAAACAACTTGATCTAGGTCAATTCCTAGAATTCCAAGGCAAGAGTAACATTGTGATCAATGTTCATTCTTATCAGAGGTCTGAGCACTTCCACATGCTTTTGATCCCTCCTTTTACTCAAATTTATTGCTAAAAATAGGAGGTTTTCTCCTCAGCTCTCTCTAGCTCCTAGGTTTTTCCTGTGGAGGTGCCATGAAACCAACCTTTAATCAATCCTTCAAATCTTAGCACGCTAGCCTTTCCATTGTCTGAGGCACTTTGAAACCCTTGTGGCCACCTTCTAAGGCTTCTTAGCCTTTGTCGTTGTCACATTGAGGTCGTTTGGCATTCCTAAGGTCACCCCTGAGGCCTTTTGGCCCTCTGCAACTCAGACTGAGGCTTTTTCGGCCCTCTGCAACTCAAACTAAGTCCTTGTTGACCCTCTGCAAATCGGACTAACGCCTTTTTCAGGTTATTTTAGGCCTACAATCTAGCCTTAATCGTCTACGCCCCCGTCTACTGATATGACCTAAGCCCTCTCAACCTCCCTTCTAGGGCTTCGACCCTCTTCCAAGGAACTAGGTTTTACCTTAACCAACAAACAGATCACTGTGTATCCTTAGTAACACAGCCTCCTTCTAGTCTCTAATGGTTGCTCTTTCACCTAGGCTTTGAAACCATGTTGATTTTCTAGGAGAATTCTAATCTTCTAAACTAGTAATTACTTTCCAATGCTATGTTGCAGCAAATGTTGGGCAAGAAGGCATTTCACCCCAAAAAAAATGAAAACGTTGAAATGCACGTTTTATGAGGTTGAAACACGGCCGATACAGTCTGAAATGCATTTCAAAGTTGTACGGTCATGTTTCCTAGCAAATTAACTTTTATTCTTTTCTTTTCTTTTTTCCTTTTTTGGCGATTAGAATTATTTGTGGATGTTTCTAGATGTCCCTCGCAAGTTATAAACAGACTCTCACCTCAATCCCTCATCACACAAATTGAGCAAGTCATTTCACTTGGAAAGGGGAGATTTTAGAAAGGAGAAAAGAGGAAGAAAGCAGTGGTTTCAACTAAGCCATTTTCAATAGCGAGCAAAGGAGATTTCAATAGCAAGAAAAAGTGATTTCGCAAGAAGATACAAAGTGGGGAGTTTCCGTCTACGGCATTCTTGGTTTTGGGCTCAGCGACAACCATCTTTCTCTTTTGTTTTGTGGCATTTTGGAGTAGCTTCACCTACAAAAAATTAATTTCGGTAAGAAGCATTTATTTTCTTAGTTCTTTCCCACTATTTCTTGTATTTTTTGAGGGTTTAAGCTTCCAAAAATGTGAAAAACGTTCTCTTTACAGATTTGTTTTTTTAATTTACTTTTTGTAGCAATGGCTTCCACCCAAGGTGCAAGTTGAGTCCCCAAGTCCAACCAGAGGGTTGACCATTATCCTCTTTGGAGGCATGTTCACAAGCTTGAAAGATGTGCATGTGGTGGCTCATGGGAATGGCAATGTAATTTTTGCAATAATTCATATAAGGCATCCTACCCAAGAGTGGGGGTGCATCTTTTGCATGGAGGAGGATAGGGGATTGCAGGTTGCCCAAAAACAAAAGACCCACTGGCGAGGAGGGCATATCAAAGAGAGCAAGATAAGGCCGACTGTTAATTTTTTATAACAATGGTATGTTCTATGCTCAAGAGCAATTTACTTTAATTTTCTTATTAGCCCAATATCAATTTCTAGATTAGCAGTGACATTAACATGACAGTAAATGCAAATAGAACATAAATAAAAACAGTAGAAGACAAGCCAAGACAAGAGGACACAAGATGTGGCACATGCCAAGGACAAACCCTAATGTTAGGAAACCCTTTTATCAATTCTTCTTATTATTCTTCAAAAGTTCAGCACAGAGAGAGAGTACAATATGCAAAATTCACTTGCCCAATCGAAGTCAAATCTGACCAGTCAAACAACAGCCATAGGAAGCCCTAACCAAAAAGTCAACGTTGGTCAATAGGGCAGAATCTCTCCTCCAAAACAGCTCAATCAAACCCAGTCAACTCAGCCTCTAACAGCAAATCAAATCAGCCCAAAAACAATCTGAAAATACTCTGACAAACTTGGTCAATGCAAGTCAACGCTACAGTCAAACCCTTCTACAGTCAATGCTGGTCAAACAGTACGGGTTGCCTCGATTTTTATGCCCAAAAATGCAGCCTTCCCAAATAGAAAGTCTCCCACAAAAAACCCAGTCAAACAAGGCAATGTTGTTGGTCAATGCATGGTCAAACTTTCCTGAAATTCGGTCAACGCAGAACAATCTTCTTCTTCTTCGCACGTGTGAACAGAGGTCGTCCTTAAATCCATACCCAATCATATGAGGAGAGAGAGATGTGTGAGAAGGTGAGTGTTGTCCAAATGAGGCAAAGGCACCTTCTATTTATATGCAAATGTTGAGGATGAATAGACATGATTGTTGGGCTTCTGAGCCTACACTAGATTGTTGGCCGACCTTGATAATTTGTCCATAAACAAAATAAATTCATAATTCCAATAGTACATGTCAGAATGAGATGATCTTGGATCAATCCTAAACCTCTCAAAGAGAGGGATCCAATAAAAATATCAGCTGCATTATATGAGTTGTCCAAGGTGGAGTTTGGCCCTAGTTGCCAAAATTTAACACTCCCTCTCAACTAGGAGGAACTCCACCTGCCAAACCATCTAACAATCTGTACCATCCCTGCTCTGCACTGCTCTGTTGAACCATGAAGAAATAATGAAGAAGAAAATGATCGAGAATGTATCATACCATTCTCCACTGACCTGAAGTCAATCTCCAATAATCAAGAGTGTATTATACTACTCTCCACTGACCTAAAGTCAGTCTCCATTGTATTGAGACTGACCTAAAGTCAGTCTAAATATCGAACATCCTAGCATAGGGAGTACAATAAGACACGATGTGTCCATCGGTAGTACTATGGTCGCTATCCTCATTTCCCTACTCATTAGCCAGACGAGAGGTACTTCCCATGAGTCCCAGACTATATGGGTAGGATGTGCCAGCAGGAGAAGGTGAACCACTCATCTTACTCATATGCCATAAGAGAAGTTGAACCACTCATCCTATGCATATCTCAACATGGGGTATCACAGGGGAAGGTGAACTACTCACCATATACACAACACACCACTAAGGGAAGGTGAACCACTCAGCCTATGGTCACTCATCACTCCAAGAAGTACCCCAACCCCCTGAAGCTCCCAAAGTTCAATATCCATCTCATATAGGACCCTCATAAGAGAGCCTCTCCACGACTCCAAGTCATTCATAGAAGGTTAAGAATTTGACCTTCCCCAGGGGCTTCGTAAGAATATCTGCAACCTGATCATCGATCCCAATATGACGGAGCTTTATTGCTCCCCATTGTACCATATCCCAGATAAAGTGGTACTTGATATCAATATGCTTGGAGCGATCATGAGACAGGGGATTCTCAGAAAGACAAATCCCACTTTGGTTGTCGCAATATATCACGGTGGTATCCAGCACATGTCCAAACAGCTCACTAAAGAGCTTCCTCAACCAAACAACTTCACAAGAGGCCATACTAGCAGCAATGTATTCGGCCTCAGCGGTGCTCAAAGCAATCGACTTCTGCTTCCTACTCATCCAAGATATTGAAGCAGAACCTAGAGAGAAGCAACATCCAGATGCGCCTTTACGGTCCACCACACTGCCAGCCCAGTCAGCATCAGAATAACCATGGAGCCTCACATTCTCGACAGTGTATCTCAATCCATATGTGATTTTGCCCTGGAGATATCTCAAGAGATTCTTGGCAGCAATTCAATGTATGTGATGAGGCTCGACCATAAACTGACTCAATGTGTTCACTATAAAACATATGTCCAGACGAGAGTTCACAAAGATCATTAGGGCCCCCACGAGTTGACGATGCTCAGAGGGATTTCCCAAATCCGGCCTAGTAGCACTTCCGCATAACTTCTTGAAGTTAAGTTCCATCATAGTAGTCACAGACTTGCAGTCCACCATCCCAAATATTTCAAGTAGCTTCACAATGTATTTTCCTTGAGAAAGGAAAATCTCAACTGGATTTTGCTAGACCTCCAATCCTAGGAAGTAATGCATCAGTCCTAGGTCCTTCATCTCGAATTCGGAAGCCAACTCCCTCTTACATTTATGAATAAGAGGATCTGCACCTGCCAGAAAGAGATCATCTACATAGAGTACCAAGATGAGAGGTCTATCATTCTCAACCTTAAAGTAAAGGTTTAGATCAGCTTCACTTCTTGTAAATCCCAGCTTCATCAAATAGTTGTCGATCCTCTCATACCAAGCGCGGGGAGCTTGCTTCAACCCATAGAGGGCCTTCTTCAACCTGCATACATGTGTCTGACAATCTTGAACTTCAAACCCCTCGGGTTGTTCTACATAGACTTCCCCCTTAATTGAACCATGCAAAAAGGTGGTCTTGACATCTATCTGGTGTAGATTCCATCCTTGCGAGGCAACAAGGGCTATAATCGAACAGATGGTGGTATATCGGGCAACAAGTGCAAATATTTCATCGTAATCCACACCTTCCTTTTGAGAGAAGCCTCGAGCAACAAATCTGGTCTTGAAATTTTCAACACTTCCATCAACTCCATGCTTTATCTTATAGAGCCATTTCGAGGTGACAACGAATTTGTCCTTGGGTCTAGGGACTGCATCCCAGACATCATTCTTCATAATCGACTCATGCTCTTCATTCATAGCATCCTTCCAAACTTGGTGCTTCACGACTTCTTCGAATGTGCAAGGCTCAGATTGAACAATGGTGCTCATGGAAGTTAAGTACCCTTGGTACCTATTTGGCTTCTTACTTTCACGAAATGTTCCCCTTGGTGCAACATGTCTCTCGACATCTTCGAGAGTTTCCCTATGCCATGAGGGTCTCCTTTTCGAGGAGGAGGGCCCATGAGGAGCTGGATCAATGGAATCCATTGGTCCTTCAACATCAGACATCGGCTCATCCTGCGGTTCTCCCTGCTTTCCTTAAATTGTTTCTTTGTCCTTCCTTGGAATAGGAAGGTTACTAATCTTCCCAAGGGCAGCATCTTCATCGAAGGTGACATCATGACTTATCTCCACTTCTTTTTGACCAAGCACATAGATTCTATATGCCTTAGAAATTTCACTATAGCCCACAAATGTTCCTTTCTTCCCAGAAGCATCCAATTTGCTTCTCTTTTCTTTCGACACATGAAAATATACGGAACTACCAAAAAATTCTAAAGTCGGAAACATTAGGTTTTTTATCGATGAAAACTTCTACGGGGGTTTTGGAATCCAGCGCTTGATGAGGGCATCTATTTTGAACATACATGACAGTGTTTGCAGCTTCGGCCCATAAGAACTTCAAAAGGCTTTGATCATGAAGAATGGCACAAGTAGCTTCTACGGTAGAACAGTTCTTCCTTTCAGCAACACGATTTTGTTCAAGAGTATATGTAGTAGAAGTCTCCCTCTTAATGCCAACTTCTCTACCATAGTTATTGAACTCATTTGACTCATATTCGGCTCCATTGTCAGTCCTCAATATTTTGATCTTCTTCCATGTTTGATTTTCGACCAAAGCTTTGAAAGAACAGAACCATGAGAATACTTCGTCCTTCTTCAAGAAATATATCCAATTCTTACGAGAGAAATCATCCATAAAGATAGCATAATATAAATATCCTCCCAAAGAGTTCATGGGAATTATACCAGATAAATCAGAATGAACCAATTGCGATATGTTGGTAGTCTTGCTATCACTTGAGGGAAAAGGTCCCCTTGTATGCTTTCCTGCGGCACACCCTTGACAAACACCTTCATGTTCTACTTTAAATTCAAGCATACCTGTTACCATCTTCCTCACATCGCGTAGAGCTTTATAATGTAGATGAGAAAACCTCCAGTGTCATAATTCGGATTGAAGTGATGTGTCGCAAGACATAGCTCCCAGTGGACTTCCTCCAACTTCATATAAGCTATCAGCCCTGAATCCTAGTGTAAATGCATCTTAGAAATTTTTATTCCACACGCGTACCTTTCCATCGATGAATGCCACCTTCAATCCTATGTCCTCCATTGCCGAGATAGATATCAAGTTCTTCTTTAGATCAGGTACATATAGTACTTCTTGTAGATGAATGGTGTTACCGTGATTCAATTGAAGAGTAACATTCCCAACTCCCTTCACGGGATAGGTGGCATTGTCTCCAAGGATAATTTCCAAATTTGTATCCTTTTCAATCAGATTTGAAAGGGCTTCCTTATACCTAGTGAAGTGCCTTGAGGCACCACTATCAATCAACCAATTTCCCAAGGTATCCGAAGGAGAGGCAGTAGAGAGGGCAGATATAAGATAAAATTATTTTTGCTTGTTATCAACAACATTAGATTCATCATACCTGATGTTTCTTGATCTCTTGGGAGGGCGACGATTTCCTTGTTGAGGAGCGGGAGCATTCCTTTTTCCTCTGTTGTTGAATCTGCCATTCCTTTGATTGTTGTTGCCCTTGAAATTGTTGTTTTTGTGGTTATCATCATCATGAGTTGTATCCCTTCTATTAGGACACTCCCTAGCATAGTGGCCAAACTTGTTGCAAATGAAGCATCTTCCCTTCCTTCCATTCTTGAAACCCGATCTTCCTTGACATTGCTTCTTTGAACTTGCATTGTTCTTCTTTTTAGCATGAGCCGAGAATGCAATAGGATCATTCCTATTTGAAGGCATATCTAGTTCCATCATCCTTGTTTCTTCTTGAGAACATCTAGTTAGCAATTCTTCAAAACCTGGAATCTTGTCGTTGTTAAGAATAGTAGTGTTGAATGTGTGCCATTCACGAGGGAGTCCTCCAAGGGCAATGAGAGTAAACTCCCTATCAGCAATAACTTCTCCAATCAAAAGAAGATCATTTTTTATCTCAGTAATCCTCATGAAGTAGGAATGAATATCTTCACCTCTTATGTTCTTTATGTCCTTCAAATTGTTCTTGAGAAAGAGAACTAGGTTTGCATTGCTAGCTTTTAACATGCCAACCAACCTATCATATATCTCCTTTGATGTGTTCAAATCAGAGATGTACGCAACCAAATGCTTATGAATAGAATCCCTAATGATCTTCTTTGCTTTGACTTCACCCTTCTTGTACTTTGTCTTCGCAGTAGCTGGTGCATTTGAAGGAGGCTCGGAAATCTTTCCTTGCACATAATCCATAACATCCTGCTCTTCCAAAGTCAAATCAAGAGACATTTTCCATGCATGATAATCAAATTTATCATTGAACTTGTCATCAGATTTGAAGTAGGATGTGGAGGCCAATAACTCTTGTCCTTGTCCAACAAATCTCAGTGATTTCTCTTTTCACTCTTGTTTGGACTTTGTCTTCACCTCAGTTTTGATACCATGTTAGTTTTAGATAACAATGGTATGTTCTATGCTTAAGAGCAATTTACTTCAATTTTCTTATTAGCCCAAAATCAATTTCCAAATTAGCAATCACATTAACATGGCAATAAATGCAAATAGAACATAAATAAAAACAGTAGAAAACAAGCTAAGACAAGAGGACACAAGATGTGGCACATGCTAGGGACAAACCCTGACGTGGGGAAACCTTTTGATCAATTCTTCTTACTATTCTTCAAAAGTTCAGCACAGAGAGAGAGTACGATATGCAAAATTCACTTGCCCAATCAAAGTCAAATCTGACCAGTCAAACAACGGCCATAGGAAGCCCTAACCAGAAAGTCAATGTTGGTCAATAGGGCAAAATTTCTCCTCCAAAACAGCTTCGTCAAACCTAGTCAACTCGGCCTCTAACAGCAAATCAAATCAGCCCAAAAACAATCTGAAAATACTCAGTAAAACTTGGTCAACGCAAGCCAATGCTGCAGTCAAACCCTTCTGCAGTCAACGTTGGTCAAACAATATGGACTACCTCGATTTCTGTGCCCATAAATGCAGCCTGCCCAAACAGAAAGTCTCCCACAAAAAACGCAGTCAAATAGGTCAATGTTGTTGGTCAAGCTTGGTCAAACTTTCTTGAAAGTCGATCAACGCAAAAAAACAGTGTTCTTCTTCTTCGCATGTGTGGAGAGAGGTTGTCCTGAAATCCATACCCAATCACATGAGGAGAGAGAGATGTGTGAGAGGGTGAGTGATGTCCAAATGAGGCAAAGGCACCTTCTATTTATATGCAAACGTTGAGGATGAAAAGACGTGACTATTGGACTTCTGAGCCTACATTAGATTGTTGGCCGACCTTGACAATTTGTCCATAAACAAAATAAATTCATAATTCCATTTGTACATGTCAGAATGAGATGATCTATAGATCAATCATATACCTCTTGAAGAGAGGAATCCAATAAAAATAGTGGTTGCAAAATATGAGTTGTCCAAGTGAAGTTTGGCCCTAAATTTAACACTGATGGACTTAAAAGAAGGCATGAAGAGCTTACTAATGCTACTCCTCAAGCTCCACCAAACACTGAGCCAAAGATTGTGGTTGAAGCAAGGAAGAGGAAACTGGCTCAACAACAACAACTACCACCATCCAAAAATACCAGAGGGGCATCTACTTTAGTTCAAGAGAGCAGAATTGCTAAATTGGTGAATGTGCAAGCAAGAGAAGTTGATTCAAGAGTGGCTAGGTGCATCTATGTGTGTGGTATCCCATTCAATGTTGTTTAGTCTCCTTATTGGCAAGATATGATCATTGTTTTAAAATTCGGCCGAGTCATTAGTGAAACAGCCGGGTTGATTCGAGCCAGCACCCTCCCTAACGACCCGGCCAATGGAACGGTTCGTTCGTCCGAGTCAACCATGACTCGGCCGAAACGGCCGTTTCCGTTATGACTCGGCCGAGTCACAAGAAACCGCCCAATCACACGTAAAACAGCGTTTTAATAAATTTTTAATGGATTTTAAAGTGTTTTTTGGTTGGTTTGGACTCCAAGCAGTTATATGAATTTTCTAAATGTCTTTTGGGGTCCATTTCCCCCTCCCAAACCCTATTTAACACACTCAAGTGCTCTCATTCTCTCACAGCAATCTTATGCCTTTGAGTGAAAGTCTTCTTTGAGAGTTAGTGAGCAGTTCTTGAGCTTGTTTGGTAGCATAGCAGTGAGGAGTCTTGGTAGTGAGCATTGTAGCTGGAGTGAGGAGCTCTGGGCGCAGCGCATTGGAGCAGCATTGAGGAGCTGATTCTTGGAGCAAGCTTGAGGAGGCAGTTTGTGCCTGGAGGTATTTTTTTTCACCTTTATAAATTTGTTTTTGCTTAGTAAATTTTAGGTGCATATCTAGAAAGCTTAGAGAGTTTTTTTGTCAAATAAATGAACATTGAATCAAGGTTTTTTTTTTTCATTTTCAAATTGTTTGCTTTCATTTCCTAGTCAAAAAATGGCACCTAAAGCAAGAGATCCTGCTTGGGCATATGTTGAAATGGTTGATAGTCAAATGTAATGCAAATTTTGCCATAGGAAAATTAA
>APFE030045380.1:54804-64904 GCA_000404065.3 Pinus taeda | reverse complement strand
TTTTACAACGACCGAGTCATTGAAATCGAGCCAGCCGAGTCATTACCGTTTCGGAGTCGGAGTCGGAGTCGATCCTCGGCCGAGTCGGAGTCGGAGTCGGAGTTTTAAAACTATGGATATGATAAAGGCAGTTAACAAAGCTCCCATAGGCTACAAGGGTCCCAACTATGAAAAAGCCATAACTCAGCTTCTCAAAAATGAGGAGGACCTCGTGGAGGATATCTTATCTCCAATTCGTTCTTCCTGGAGTAGCTTTGGGGTTAGCATAGTTTCAAATGGATGGACAGACACAAGGCATAGGCTATTGATAAACATTATTGCCACTTCACCAAAAGGAGGAATGTTTTTAAGGGCAGAAGACTGCTTAGGAGAGGTAAAATATGCACAATTCAACACTGATGTTTTAATAAAATCTATTGAACAAATAGGACCTAACAAGGTGGTGCAAGCTATCATGGATAATGCACTAGTTTGCAAAGTTGGAGGTTTAATTATTGAGCGGAGGTATGACCACATCTTTTGGACAACTTATCACACGGTGTTAAAATTGGCAACTAGGGCCACACTCAATGTGGGTCATCTTATTTATGGCAGCTGATATTTTTCTTGCATCCCTCTCATCGAGAGGTATAGGATTGATCTAAACATTATCCAATTCCGATAAGTATTCACGGAGTTATGAATTTAACTGTGTTATAAGACAATTCGTCAAGGTCGGCCAGCAACCAAATAACCCACACATGTGCTCCACGATTTAGTATAAAAAGAGGTGACTTGAGAGTCATTTCACACAGTTTTATCTTGATTTCTCTCCACTTGTCTTAGGTTTTAATGGAAGAGAAATGTAGGAGTGGAAGCCCTAGATGTTGGAGGAAAAGAAGGCAGCCCTAACGCAGTCCTAAGGCAGCCCTACCCTACGCTATCTCAAGGGTATCCTAGCCATTGTTAAGATGAAGATAAATGTTGTCCTAAACATGCCAATGGTGTCGTAGCCGTAGGCATATGGTGCCCTAGATGCAGGGCTAATGCGGTTGAAAAGGAGGACTGTTTTAAGGCCTAAAACAAGGCACCGAGTTGCTGAAAGGAGACCGGGGGTAGGCCAAGTTGAAGAAGGGTTGTTTGGGGCAGCAAAAAGGTGGGTTGTAGGTGATAGCGTGGGACTATAGTAGGCTATAGTCTTAACCACCTTAAGACAGGGACAGCTTGAGAGCTTGAGGATTCAAACATACCCCGGACAGCAGCATGTTGGGGGAGGTGTCTCATGTGAGTACGCCGCAGTTTTCTTGAGGGTTGTTCGAGGACTGTGTGAGGAGTTTAGGGCTGCCTAGTGCCCTAACCAAATCAGCCATGGACAGCAGTATGGCAAGGCAATTGGATAGCAGCAAATGTATGCTAAGGCAAAGTGGGACAGCAGTTATGACATGGCAACAGGCACATGAGACAGCGACAGGCATGGACAACATGGAAAGCATGGACAACATCGACAGCATGGAAAGCATGGACAACATCGACAGCATGGAAAGCATATACAGCATGGCAAGCATAGCATGGTAAGCATGGCAAGCATAGCAAGCATGACAAGCATAGCAAGCATGACAAGCATGGCAAGCATGGAAAGCATGGCAAGCATAGAAAGTTGTGATGGGATAGCAGAAAAACAATGGGACAGCAAGCTAACATGGAATGGCTATGTCACAAATAGTGGGACAACAGTATGCCACATAGGACAGCAGTGGCTAGCATGTTGCAACAATGGCAAATGGGACAACGGTGCAGCATAAGATGCAACAGTATGATGTGTACAGCATGGTCATGAGTTCTGGCATTGTGATGATGGGTGCAGCATGGTGCAGCACGGTGAGGTGCAGCATGATGACGAGATGCAGCACAATGATAGGTGAAGGAGTCACCTTGGAGAATCAGTTGAAGCAGCATGTCTTCAACTGATCTCATGTATCATCTTCTTAGAAGATGATCTAATGCTCTTATCTAGATAAGTCAAAGTGTTGACTTTTGTTGTAAATGTACTATCTCTCTCCTCTCTGCTGAACTATTGAAGAAAACATATAAGAAGAAATTGATCAAGGGTTTCCCACATTGGGGTTTGTCCCTGGCTAACGCCACCTCTTGGGTCCTCTTGTCTTGGCTTGTCTTCTACGATTTATGTTTATGTTCTATCTACAGTTTACTTTAATGTTGATGTGATTGCTAATCTGGAAAAGATATTGAGCTAACTGTGAAAATTGAAATATATTGCTCTAAGCATAGAACGTACATAAAATTAACACATGGGAAGCAAGGGAGATCGTTAAATTCATCACCAACCACCACCAATCTCAAGCAATATTTCAAGAGTATTGTTACCCACCACTAGTGGGTGACCCCTATAGAAGAAATTTTCTCCTAGATTTGTCTTCAATCGACAGCGAACGGCCCCTTGCAGCCACTTGATAGCTCGATGTGCTACTATTCTTTGTCGGCTGAGCCAGCCATTATGCACCCTCACTCATCTTTTATGATCGTATGTGTATGGCTTTTCATTATGTAATTGGGTGTTTATGCTTGTTTTTCCTGAGCACATTTGGACATGGATTAGTGGGGGGATTCGGCGGAAAGAATGGGCTTGGGTTGGGCCTAGAACAATGCCCCAGAGGTTGTTGCAACTAAAAAGAAAGATAAAAGCATAATTTGGCCACTTACAACAAGAAATGTACCACAAAATGCAAAAGATGGCCAAGACATAAAAATTTAGCACGTGGGTAAAAGCCAAACATGGTCTCTACCCCTGTCTCTATGGCCATCACCCTGGTTCCTAGGGCCCCTATGAGTGCCCCCTGCATCATTAAGGAACCCATGATTATCCCAACCTCTAGTGGGCGATGAACTGCCCAACCTTAAGGGGGTAATCACAGCTACATCATACGCATTATGCTCTCATCCCCTTGAGCCCAAAGCAGTAGAATCAAGAAAAATCAATAAAAGGCAAGAGGCATATGAAAAAGGCAGAAAAACAAACATCGAAGTAACTCATGTACAACGATTGTTGCCTCCTACATTTATACACCCAATGTGTGGGCTTGCCCTCATCATAGCTACCCTTGTACCATGGCACGTGGCTTGGAGCCTTCCCTCTTGCCCCCACTCTGTTCCATCATTATTTCACATGACACCTGCCATTTGATGGATCTACCATGAACTTATCACTCCTTTAGAGGTTGAAACCACCTAATAGTCTCCCTCATTAACCTCTCTTGTCAAGCAAGGTAAGACCTACACATTTTAAGGCCCATTTTGGAAGGGCATGCGACGATGAGTTCACCACTTCTGCCCTTGATTAGCAAGCTTATTTACTCCATTGCACTAATGATTAATTGTACTAGAAGTTGAGGAGATGCATTGGATCGTATGCAAGATGCAGGTGGATCTTCATCTTCGACTTGGTTTCCCTACACGGGGTCCAAGCGCTCCACAGGGTCATAATGGCATTTGTAGGGTGAGCGTTGAGAGCCATGGGCCTCCACCATAGCAGAACATTGATCGCCACACCATGGGCTTCTTCAACACCACCCATTGTTTGTTCGTACCTCATCCATATAGAAATGACAATGCACTTGGACCACGTTGCCTAGTCGTCCAGACATTTGCACCCGACACTTGGCAGTTGATCCAAGGCCTAGATGAGATTTTGTCTCTTCCGGGGAGACATGGGAGGGCATGTGTCATCTTCTAGCCCTCACTGATGGAACATTGACTTGTTATTGAGCCACTCAGAGACCCATGACACCCATTTGGATCCCACTGAGCCCAACTTCGGGTTTGGAGATGTTTTGCAGCATTTGGAGGGCATACCCCTCTTATTCATCACTTTGGAGGCCCTTACCCTCATTCTCAACACATGAAGCCTCAATGCTAGCCTTGGAGAGCACTTCCCATTAATTACATGGGCTAAAAAAACAAATTAAATAATAATTAATGTAAAGCTATCTTGGTTGGCTTGTAACCAAGGGTTTGTTACTTTGTTTTAACACTTTAGGGGCTTTCTCATTAGGAAATTCAAACTCATTAGGATTGTATAAAAAACATAGTCTCTCTCACATTAGATGACCACACTTGGGATTTTCGACCCTCTCATTAGAGATTTTTGACCTGCAATTTTGTGGAGAGATTCGGATGATTCTAATACATTTTGATGTTTGGAAAAATTCGTTATCTTTCTTGGAGCTTCTCTTTGGCAAATTGATGGATGGATATACTCTTCATTGTCTTGTAAGTGCCTTTTAATGTTATATTTCTGAAATAAAGAATGTCTAAGGCATGAAATTTTTGTCTTATGGACATTATTGTGCGTAATTCATGAAAATTTGTTTAAGGCCTTGATACTATTGGAAAATTTTGCATGTGTTAATCAAAAGATGATGAATGAACGAATGTTCCTAGCGGATAATTTGCATCCTTAAAACTCCATATCGATTGTCATTGAAGAATAAAAGTCTAAAGTTGTTGTGTAGCTGAAACCATAGATAATGAAGTTACTTCTTTAGGCCTCCTGGATGAGCGAAGTTACCAAATCAAGGTCACTTTTTACTCCAATCCTCTCAATTGCTAGGCACTAGTCCTATATCCTTGGTGATCACAATAACACAATGAAACATCATTCTTTTCACCTCTTTCACTCTTTTATTCTTCGTCCCTTTAAGGATAAGGAGGTTTTCTAGGGCTTGGTGCGAAATTTTAGGGAGGAGGAATTTTTGGATTTCATCCAGACAAGTCTCTTCCTTAGTGTCTCTTCTAGGCATCCACAAGTTTTGAACAAATTCAAACAGTGGATTTTCAATTAAATTGATGACCTATCTATCACACCAAGTGGGAACCCTAGAAGCCATTCTTCAATTTAGGGGTTCCTTGAAGGTTCGTAATTTAGTAGCATATCATTCAAAACCTTTTCACTTGTCTATCTTGACCATGGGTGAACTCTTACCTTGTCAAATATCTCAACCCCAGTTCTCAAATAGTCTTTCTCTCAAGGGTTTTTTTGTGGAAAGTCATCCTAGCTTCTCCCAGACCTTGCACTTAAATTGAATATTTCCATTGAATGAGCCATCATTGCCTCACTTTGAACCCTAGTATAGACATTAATCACAAGTGAAAGATACTAGGACTCCTCCCGTCGATGAAAATCCGAGAAGAGAAGAGGACAAAGGTTGTGGTGACAGTGGGCCTTTGTCCCAAATTGTTGTTGTGCCCTCTAGCTTTAGCCTATATACTAGACTTGTTAGTTTGTGTAGCAACAATTACTCCAAATTGGAGTTGTTAAAAGTTGTTGAGATAAATATACCTCAAACTTCCTAATGTTGCACCGCCTTGTTGAGGTTAAGCAACCATTAATTTCTATGGTGTTCAGTCAACTTTGGGCTGAGTGGAGACACGCAAATTCGAAGTCGGGATATATGGTGTGTAGATTGTGCCTTGATGAGGAGTGGTGAAGCAAGATAGATTTCTTGCTAAAGTTCACAACCCCTACATCGGAAAGTAGATCTAAGCCCAGTTGGCCTCTTCTTGATTTCTGGAACAACAACTAGATCCACTGGTTCACGAGGCCCTTCTAGCTCTTCTTGATGATCTAAGGGATGTTCTGAAGGGGATTGAGTGACCCTGAACCCCCTTCCTTGGGAGCTTCATGTTCTTCATCATTATCATAGTCCATGGAAACTTCTTTAGACTTCCAATAGGCAACATATCAAAGGTAACATCCCTATTGACTTCAACACATTGTTGTCAAGGAACATAAAATCTGTAGGCCTTTGATGACTCGTTGTATCCAATAAATATTCCTTTATTTCCTGAAGGCTCTAGTGTCCTCCCTTTATCTTTGGGTACATCTATGTAAACTGGACAACCAAATATTCTTAATTTTCCAACCTTTGGTTTATGTCCGGTGAATGCTTCTTTAGGAGTCTTCTCCTCTAAGATCTAATGAGGACTACTATTTTGAATATAGATTGTTGTAATGGACGCTTCATGTTGAAATCACGATTGTTGTTAGAACAAAACCCGCATGCATTAGTCTCTACTACAATTGCCAGAGTTAGGATCCACGAGAGGTGGTTAGTCCATGTCACAAAACAGATGGGGAGCGTTGAACCCCTAGCACAAGCCAACTAGATTTCAAACTTGAGACTTGTTGCTTTGATACCACATGTTGGAATCACGGATGTCGTTAGACCAAAACCCATAGGCATTAGTCTCTGCTACAATCACCAGAGTTAGGATCCACAAGAGGCAGCTATTACATGCCACGAAACACACGAGGAGCATTGAACCCAATGTTTAACATTGTTGACCTATTTAATCATTAATGGAGATTAATAATAATTTCATGTCCATTCAAACTATCAGGAAAACAAAATTGATAGAAAATAAAAAATCGCATTTCATATCAAACAAGACACATGTAAGAGTTCATGGAACAAGAAATATTTGTTTCATAAAGATGGAATTTCAATTATATGCATTGCAACAGAGAACACGATTCTAGAAATAAATCCACCATTAAACCTACATTTAATACATTTGCTATTTGGAAATCTTTAAACCAACTATTTTTAATCTTCAGGGTTCAAAAATATCAGGCAACTCACTAAGTTCTACCCAAAATATGTTCTATGCTAGAGCAATTTATTTCAATTTCTTTTCCAGATTAGCAATCACATCAGCATAAAGTAAACTGCAGAAAGAACATAAATATAAATCGCAGAAGACAAGCCAAGACAAGAGGACATGAGATGTGGCGCTAGCTAGCGACAAACCCCACAATGTGGGGAAACCCTTCATCAATTCTTCTTTTATGTTCTTCAAAGTTCAGTAGAGAAAGTGAGAGAGATAGTACATTTACAATAGAAGTCAACACTTTGACTTATCTAGATTTGACCATAGATCATTTCCTATAACGATGAGATCAATTGAAGACATTTTGCTTCAACTGATCCTCCAAGGTGACAGCTACACCTAACGTAGTGCAACCTCTCGTTCATTTGTTGCATGTTGCCGTGTGATACCTTGTTGTATTGTCACATGTGTTGAACCTTGATGACTGAGCTGCTCTCATCTTCATGCTGCTCATCATGTTGCATCTTCCACGGTCTTATTCATCATCAAGTTGCTCATGCTCATGATCTCATTCATCATCATGCTGCTCATGATCTCATTCATCTTTATGTTGCCCATGATCATGATAATGCTGCTGAAGGATTTCATAGATATTCTTTGCCACAGGAATACGTTGATGATACATAAGCCAAGGATCTCCTCATCGAATCCTTACCTCATCATCGAGTCATAGCAAGACAGTAATTTGCTTGACTGCGGCTCTCTGCAGCTTCATGCCTTTACTGTGGCTTCATGCATTGACTGTGGCTTCATGCTACAGCTTCATGCATTAACAGTGGCCTTATGTTGTATTCTCCATGCGTATATCATGTATAGAGTCTCCATGTTGTGTTTATATGATATTGCATATATCAGTCACTTTTGACAACGGAGTAGGGTCTTTATGTCTACGCATATATCATGTATAGTATCCATGTTGTGCGTATACCATGATGCGTATATCAATTTGTTACGCATACATCATGTATAGAGATTCTGCGTATGACAGTGTATATGTTATGCATACATCGTGTATAGAGTTGTTGCGTATGACAGCGTATATGTTAGCATGAGTTTCCATGACTGAGTATACATGACAACGTATAAATGTCTCTATGTCTGCATAGAATCCTCATCATGAACTGTGTATAGATCTCCATGAACAGCGTAAGAATGTCTTCCCTTACTACGGCTAGGTGACTCCATTCCAGGACTGCGTTCAAATGTGTTAGGGCTTCTTGAATAGAGTATAAGCTAGGGCATCTTCTGCGTATAAGCTAGGGCATCATACTTGGCTCAATGTATCTACTTTTGTGTCTCACCTTCACCAAAAACCCAAGACGTGGAGAGGAGGAGATCACATGAAGAGTGTCTAAATGACTTCAAGTCCTCTTCTATTTATACTAAAATGTAGATGATGAATAGGCATGTCTATTAGGCTTCTGAGCCCACTCAAGTTGCTGGTCAGCTTGACAATTTGTTTTATAACATAAATAAATTCATAATTGTTGACACCTAATCCGAAACGGATGGGTGAACTGGACAGTCATCAAGAAGATGAACTGATCCGTCATGCTTGTATATAAATATGTATTAGCTAAATGAATAAATCAATCAGTTTCTCTCGCTCATTCATTCTGGAGTTACCCTGGCCTGACATGGTATCAGAGCACAGGTCCCAGAAATAGCTGTAACTCCTGCTGTCCTGAGAGCTGCTCAGTCCTGAGCACTACTCTGACATCTCTGACATTGAAGACTGTCGCTGCCTGCATTGAAACGCCTGGAATTTCAAATGCATTGAAACGCCTGAAATTGGTAACGTATGAATGTTGTATATGAAACGCTGTTTGGGGGATTATATCTTGTATATGAAACGATGTTTGGAACCTGCGCGTTTATTGTAGCGTTTCATGTTTAAATCATTTGGTCCGCTGCCTGTATTTTTTTTTGGTCCGTTGCCTGGAACACTGCCTGGCCACCATTTCACATCGCCATTACCTCAACCAGCTGTCCACTGCCTGTATTCACACCGCCATTCATTGTTCGGTTTCTGGTTTCCACCGCCATTCACTTGGTATCTGGTTTCCACCGCCTGACATCGTTTGAAACCTGCGTATGGAGGGTGGACGGTCTCGCCTTGCCACCGTGTCTTGCTTTTTTTTGAAGCTGTAAGGTTCGTTTCTTCAAACACTAGCTCAGACATTGTCGCGTTATCATCAACAAGACAGTGGGTTTGATGAAAAACGTGCGCAGACAGCTTGTAATAA
Source organism: Pinus taeda (assembly GCA_000404065.3). Taxonomy (NCBI): domain Eukaryota; kingdom Viridiplantae; phylum Streptophyta; class Pinopsida; order Pinales; family Pinaceae; genus Pinus; species Pinus taeda. The sequence continues at coordinate 55,992 of APFE030045380.1, read as the reverse complement.
AACAGTTTTTAAATTGATGGTGTAAATTATGTGAAGATTGTCGAAAGTAAGAAACCGTGGCCAATCTACTTTCACTATTCGAGGACGCCCATTTATCAAATGACTGACACAAGCGAGGGCGCAACTGTGGTTTTCCTTCTGCTTGCCCATTTGCCCACGGACCAGAACAGCTGAGGCCGATACTCATGTATTATTCATGGCAGAACCTTTTATATTGTTTTTAATTGTTTTTTCAAGCTGGAGCAATTCTTTGAAATAATTATGAGTTACACTGTAAAACGCATAATACAGTGATTGTATTGGTTAAGAGGATTGAGGGTTTCATTTTATTTGCATTCATGGACTACCGTATGAAACCTTGTCGAAATGTGGCTAGCCCGTGATACATATAGCAGAACTTTGAATATTGGTGTTATATATATCTCTGACAACAATATATTACAGTGAAACGCTCTTTTCCAGTGATACATATAGCAGAACTTTGAATATTGGTGTTATATATTACAGTTTGTGAAAAAGACCAATCACGATACATGTTGGTGTTATATATTACAGTGAAGCGCTCTTTTGCAGTGATACATGTAGCAGAACTTTGAATATTGGTGTTATATATATTGATTTTTGCAGAGATATATATGTGGAGATATATGTAGCAGAATTTTAATGATTTATTCTCCATAGCAAAATCATTTTTTTTAAAAGCAGCGGAAGTTTTTTAAGAGTAATTTTTTTTCCATCAGAAGTATATATCAACAAAAGTTTTTTTATATCAGCAGAAGTAACCTTTTACAGAATGCATTCAATCATCTCTATGATAGGAATAGTTCTCACTGGCAAGGAGAACTATCCTGACTGGTCCCGGATGGTACAACACACCCTCATTTTCAATGAGCTGTGGAAAGGAGTGTGTGCCGGAGAAGGAGACAGTGACCCAGAAAAGCCTACATCAGACAAAGAGCTCGCCATCTGGGAAAACAAGAACAGCAAAGCGTATGCATTAATCGCAGCGTCTGTAAATAAGGATATGAGTCGTCACACTTCAACATGTTCAATTGCCTTTGAAGCTTTACAAAAGCTGAAAGAGCTCTATGACTCACATTCTGCACTTGAATTCGTCCAACTTATGATTAAACTCTTCACTCTTGAACTGCAAAATAATGATCCTCTTGCTCTTGCATCTGAAATAAA
>APFE030045380.1:0-44197 GCA_000404065.3 Pinus taeda | reverse complement strand
ACCGCTGTACAAGTTTTGATTCCTATTTGTTTGTCTCCATCCCATGGCCTTTTCTCGCAGAGGTGTCTTCTAGCACGGGTGTATGAACCTGTGTAATCAATGTTGCAATGGGGGCAATGAAATTTAGTGGTTCCACCCCCTCTCCCTGTTTCAACCCTGTTAACATATTTCCACAATGGGGTTTGGTCTTGTTTAGTTTTTTGAGGGTCATGTTCACCCTCCTCCAGCTCCTCCTCACCGGGGTTTTCATCATTTCGACTTTCTCCAGCTTCTTCATGCCCCTCTTCAGTTTGGCCCCTCCGTTTCCTACTCTCCAACACCATAATAACCATAAAAGGGATCAATAAGAGGAAAATGCCAAGAAATATAGCCAGGTCCATGGTGTTTGATGTTTGTAGGGTTTTGAATCTGCAAATTAATTTAATTTATTGGGCTTAATTAATTTAATTTATTAATTTAATTTAAATTCATGATTTTTAAACTAAATTAACTAAATTACTACCTAACTAAATTAAACTAACTAAACTAACTAAATTACTAAGTTACTTATCTCTGCAGTCTTGCTCCTCGCTTCTCCTTGCTCCTTTGCTCTTGCTCTCCAACAAACTCAACTCAATGAAGTGATAATGAAGTTTTTTTAGGCCCATTGGGCTTTTAAACCATTTTTTTTTTTTAATTTAATTTTTTTGAGGTCCGTGGAATTTTTTTCCGCAGGATCGCTCCCGGCGCCGCCCGAAACGCTCCCAGAGTGATTTTTTAATGTCTGGGAGCGATCGGGAGCGATCATTCCCGGGCTTAAAATTTCGCTCCGGGAGCAATGGAGCGACCGCTCCCTACAGCGCTCCCGAAAATGGCAGGGAGCGCAAATTTTTTTTCGGGAGCGCGCTCTGGAGCCGCTCCCGCCTGGAGCGCGATTCGGGAGCGAGTTCGGGGGGGGCTCTCCCCCGCAACTATGCTCCCTCTCAACTAGGGATAACTCCATCCGCTGATCCATATGTCCAGTTGTACTATCTCTGCCATCAGAGACCTACACTGCTTTGCTCTGCTCAGCTCAGCTCTCCTCTGCTCAACTCAGCTCAGCTCAGCTCATCTCTGCTCAGCTCAGCATTAATCTGCTCAGCTCAGCTCAGCTCTACTCTACTCAGCTCTGTTGAACCAAGAAGAAGAATTGATCGAGAATGTCTCATACCATTCTCCACTGACCCAAAGCCAGTCTCAGAGTGCGTACCACTGGTCCCAGACCAGTCTCAACACCCAAAGTCAGCGTAATAGTGGGTACCACTCCTACTACTGGTCCCAAACCAGTATCATCAGTCTCAGAGAGTGTACCACTGGTCCCAGACCAGTCTCAACCGACCCGAAGTCAGTGTCATAGTATGTACCACTCTCATTGGTCCCAAACCAGTCCTCTACTGACCCGAAGTCTGTCTCAGAGTGTGTACCACTTGTCCCAAACCAGTACTCAACCGACCCGAAGTCAGTCATAGTAGGTACAACTCCTACCATTGGTCCCAGACCAGTATTCTACTGACTCGAAGTCAATCTCGGAGTATGTACCACTGGTCCCAAACCAGTCCTCAACCGACCTGAAGTCAGTGTCATAGTGGGTACAACTCCTACCACTGGTCCCAGACTAGTATCATTGATCCCAAATCAATGAAGGTCATCCTAGCATAGGGAGAATGGTAGATACAACGATGCATCTATCGGTACTACTATGGTCCCTATCCTCATTTCCCTGCTCATTGATCAGATGAGAGGTATTTCCCATGAGTCCCAGACTGCATGGGTAGGATGCCTCAACAAGAGAACTAATCAATCCTATCCTCACAGGAGAACTAATCATCCTGCTACACAATCGTCATAGAGAGCACATCATCTAGACCTCACAGGAGAACTAATCATCCTGCTACATAATTGTCATGGAGAACACATCATCCAGACCTCACAGGAGAACTAATCATCTTGCTACATAATCGCCACAGGGTGTCACAGGGAAAGTTTTGATTCTTTTACCCTGTACATGTACACCACCAGGGGATGATGAATCACCCTAAGGTCATATGTCGCTCCAAGAAGTACCCCGCGCCCCCCGGAGCGACCAGAACTCAATACATCATACAGGACCCTCATCAGAGGGTCTTTGAACGACACCAAGTCGTTCTTGGAAAGTCAGGAATTTGACTTTCCCTAGGGGCTTTATCAGTATGTCGGTGACCTGTTCATTTGTACTGATATGTTGGAGCCGTATTGCTCCTCGCTGCACCATATCTCAGATATAGTGGTACCTGATATCGATATGCTTGGAGCGATCATGAAATACGGGATTCTCTAACAAACGAATCCCACTCTAGTTATCACACGGGATCATAGTGGTATCCAAACAACTCATTGAAGAGCTTTCGTAACCAGACTACCTCACAGGTGGACATGCTAGCAGCAATATACTCTGCCTCGCCCGTGCTTAAAGCAACTGACTTTTGCTTCCTTCTCATCCAGGATATCGAAGCAAATCCCAAGGAGAACCAGCACTGAGAAGTGCTCTAATGATCCTCTACACTGCCTGCCCACTCAGCATTCGAATAATCATGCAGATTCATATTTCGACAGTGTATCTCAATCCATGAGAGATTGTGCCCTGAAGATATCTCAGAAGATTCTTGGCACCAATCCAATGAGGCTCAACTGAATATAAGCTTACCATGCTAATTGCAAAACATATGTCCGGACAGAAGTTCACCAAGAACATCAACGCGAATGAGTTTATGAAACTCAAAGGCATTTCCCAAATCTGGTCCGACATCACTACCATATAACTTTTGAAAGTTAAGATCCTCGAGGTAGTCACAAGTTTGCAGTTAATCATTCCACGTTCGGAATCCAACTCCCTCTCTCTTCTGCAAATGAAAGGGTCTGCACCTATCAGACATAGGTCGTCCTCATAACGTGCCGGTATCAGAGGCTTATCATCCACAACCTTCGAGTAATGGTTTGGATCGGTTTCACTCCTAGTGAATCTCAACTTCATCTGACAGCTCACATGCTACGCTCGAGGTGTTTTGCTTGAAGCCATAGAGGGCTTTCTTCCTCCTGTATACATGAAATTCCCGATCATGAATCTCAAAACTCCTTGGGTTGTTCCAAACTTGTGGAACTGCTGCATGAGGGGAATGGTCCCCTTACAAGATTTTCCTTCGGTACTTTTCAGACATGTACCTTCATGCTCTCTTTGAATTCAGGCATCCCTGTCACCATCTGACTCACAGACCTTCGGTGTTGTGTCAGTGGACATGGTCCCCAGTAGACTTCCGACAACTTGATACAACCGTGAACTCAAAAACATCTTTGAAAAATCTATTTTCAAACACGTACCTTTCCATCGATGAATGCCACCTAGTAACCTTTGACTTCCATTGCTGAAACGGACACTAGGTTGTTCTTACGATCAGGTACATAAAAGAGATTCTGTAAATGAATCGAGTTACCCTCATTCAATTTAGAGGTAACATTCCCTACACCCTTTCTGGGATAGGTGGTATCGGCTCCAAGTATAATCCCACGATTATCTATTCGATGAAGTGCCTGGGGTTCCTTGCTTTCTTTGAAGAGTCGACCATTTCTCCTTGATGAACTGTATTACCTGTCATTCCCTTGACCCTGGAATGATTTGTTTATCTTCATCAAGAGAAGTGCCTCTGCCATTAAGACACTCCTTCGCATAATGGTCGAACTTATTGTAACCAAGGCATCTGTCTTTCCTTCCACCCTTAGATTCGAACTTCTCAATGAAGTGATCTTTAGGTAGGCCATCAGAACCTTCCGCTGCGCCATTTTGATAATATTCTCTGCTTCGACTTCACCCTCGGTGAATTATGAGGAACCCATTGATCCTTTTGCCTTGTCCCAATTGTCTTTGGTGATTGCTCTTTCACTCTTGCTTGGGCATTGTCTTCACCTTAGCTCTGATACCATGTTAATTTTAGGTATGTTCTATGCTAGAACAATTTATTTCAATTTCTTTTCTAGATTAGCAATCACAGCAACATAAAGTAAACTGCAGATAGAACATAAATATAAATCGCAGAAGACAAGCCAAGACAAGAGGACACAAGATGTGGTGCTAGCCAGCGACAAACCCCACAATGTGGGGAAACCCTTGATCAATTCTTCTTTTATGTCCTTCAAAGTTCAGCAGAAAAAGTGAGGGATAGTACATTTACAGTAGAAGTCAACACTTTGACTTATCTAGATCTAAGCATAGATCATTTCCTATAACGATGAGATCAGTTGAAGACATTTTGCTTCAACTGATTCTCCACGGTGACAGCTTCACCTAACATAGTGATGTCTCTCGCTCATTTGCTGCACATTACCGTGTGATACCTTGTTGTACTGTCACATGTGTTGAACCTTGATGACTGAGTTGCTCTCATCTTCATGCTGCTCATCATGCTGCATCTTCCATGGTCTTATTCATCATCAAGCTGCCCATGCTCATGATCTCATTCATCATCATGATGCTCATGATCTCATTCATCTTATGCTGCCCATGATCATGATAATGCTGCTAAAGGATTTCATAGATCTTCTTTGCCACAAGAATACGCTGATGATACATAAGCCAATGATCTCATCATCGAACCCTTATCTCATCATCAAGTCATAGCAAGACAGTAATTTGCTTCATTGCGGCTCTCTGCAGCTTCATGCCTTTATTGTGGCTTCATGCATTGATTGTGGCTTCATGCTACGATTTCATGCATTGATAGTGGCCTTATGTTGTATTCTCCATGCGTATATCATGTACAAAGTCTCCATGTTGTGCTTATATGACAGCACATAAATCAGTCACTTTTGACAACGGATTAGGGTCTTTATGTCTGCACATATATCATGTATAGTATCCATGTTGTGCATATACCATGATGCGTATATCAATTTGTTATGCATACATCATGTATAGAGATTATGCGTATGACAGTGTATATGTTATGCATACATCGTGTATAGAGTTGTTGCGTATGACAGCGTATATGTTAGCATGAGTTTCCATGACTGAGTATACATGACAACATATAAATGTCTCCATGTCTGCGTAGAATCCTCATCATGAACTGCGTATAGATCTCCATGAACATTGTAAGAATGTCTTCCCTTACTATGGCTAGGTGACTCTATTATAGGACTGCGTTCAGATGTGTTAGGGCTTCTTGAACAGCGTATAAGCTAGGGCATCATACTTGGCTCAATGTATCTACTTTTGTGTCTCTCCTTCACCAAAACCCAAGACGTGGAGAGTAGGAGATCACATGAAGAGTGTCTAAATGACTTCAAGTCCTCTTCTATTTATACTAAAATGTAGATGATGAATAGGCATGTCTATTGGGCTTCTGAGCCTACTCAAGTTGCTAGTCAGCTTGACAATTTGTTTTATAACATAAACAAATTCATAATTTCATAAATACTTATCAGAATTGGATGATCTTTAGATCAATCCTACACCTCTCAATGAGAGGGATCCAATAAAATATCAGCTGTCATAAATAAGATGACCTACATGGAGTTCAGCCCTAGTTGCCAATTTTAACAAAGAGTTCATGGAACAAGAAATATTTGTTTCATAAAGATGGAGTTTCAATGATATGCATTGCAAAAGAGAACACGATTCTAGAAATAAATCCACCATCAAGCACCATTAAACCTACATTTAATACATTTTCTATTTGGAAATCTTTAAACCAACTATTTTTAGTCTTCAGGGTTCAAACATATTAGGCAACTCACTGAACTCTATCCAAAATAAAGGCATTCAATGACATGTACATTTTCATAAACTCTAGCACTTACATTGAGTATTTCAAGTCCAACTTCACCAAGAACTTCCCAAATAGCGTCCATGCATTTCACACAAAGTCTGCAGACAGAAATTATTGGACCTTAGACAACAGAAATCATAACAACAGGTACAATATAAACTGTATAGAAGTTCAAAGTCATAGAAATAGTAAATAGAAAAAGAAATAAGTTAACAGAAAATATCATCCATTGGCATCACCCTAATGTCTCATTTATCACTTTCTAACAGAGTGGATTCATCAAGCTTGTGATGTTGAAGAATGTAACTAGTGTCGATCTTCATAATTGTATTTGAGTCACGATGTAATGTATTTGTCAAAAGAAAGAAAAACAAATTTTATTATAAAAGAAATTGACTTATTAAAGCATGGGTTTCATGCTTGGGTCAATGTTTTTAGGTCAAAGCCTCAGGTATAGGCTTTTGGGGTTCATGTTAAGAGCCCTTGTCTTTGTCAATATGTAAAAGACCCTTCTTGGGCTTCAACTATCAAAGAAGAAATTTATTTTTATGTAAAATAGGCCATTTAGGCCTCAACCTAGACAAGTCAGCCTAATTAGGGAGGCATAAACCACAATAAAAGAGCAGCAACTCTACTCATTTGGAGGACATCAATCACAAGTTCGATCTACAATAGCTGGAGACATGAAATGGGTGTGAAGTTCAAGGAAGAGGAAGAAAACCCTACAAAGGAGAAGGAACGCTTTGTCAAGCAAAAAGAAGTCGAATTTTCTCTCTCTACTCTCACAAGTGCAAAATTCTAAAGTTGTTTGGGAGGCCGAAATTTTGCATCTATAGTAGGGCGAAAATTCTAGTTGTTGGGGGCCGAAATTTTGGGTTGTTGATGGGTTGTAGCTATTGGACAAGAAGAGACTACTCAAGTTTGTTGAATCATATTGGGAGACTGACTTGGTGGAGAATGTATTGTAATGTTTTCTTTTATGTTTTGATTTCTAGAGTTTATCTTGTTAGAACATTTTTGCATTGTTTAAAGTGAAGGTATCCATCAAAGAACTAGATTAAGAGGAAGCCTCCACCATTTTACCAAAAGATAAGTATCTTGTTCCTTGTTTCCTCTTTTATGTTTGGTTTCCTCCTCATATCGAGATTTGCTTATATTGTATACTATTAACCTTTTCCTTATATTTTCCTTGGTTAGGAAAGCCTGCAGAATACTCTGAGGTTATGGAGGATACTTCAAAGGAAAGACTTGAATCGTGACAAAAGTTCTACAGCTGAATTCCTACAATGTTTGTTAAAGAACAATTTAAGGTATATCTTAGACTACAAGTTTTGTTACAAGGTTCTATCCTACAAAAGGTATGATCATTCTCTTTTGAAATTTGTTTCACATTACTAACATATTTATGTCTAGAGTTTTGAATCATAAAGATTCTTGTTAGGGTGATTAATCATTAGATTGAATCTACCCTCTTTATACTATCTCTTGTTGTTTGATCGTTCTTGTGAAACCCTAACCTTTAGGGTTCACTAGTGTTTGCAACAAATCATAGTAGAGTCCGACATGTGATTCTAAAAGCTTATTGTTGAAACCTTAAATGTATAGTACTACGATTGATTGAATTGTTGATATCTAAGGCTTTATGTCTCAAAGATGTAGTCTAGGGTTTATGACAAAAACCCTAGAAAGAAGTTGAAGTCTAGTATGTAAAAAGATGTGTCTCTTTTTTATTATGAACCTAACTAGGTTTAGGTATTTGACGTCTAATATTTTGAAGCTTCCACTGTTAACTTCATGCTTCTATATGTTTGTATTTGATTGTACTTGTTATTAAAGTTTTATAAGTACATAATCTTCAAGATCTTGAAGATGTTCATAACGATGATGAAGGAAGCTATAAGAATGATGATGATCAACGTTGACCTTGATGCCATAAGAAATAAATGAAGCCTTGAAAGTATGAAGTTTCTCTAATATTATAAAAGAAGGTAGTTATTGATCTCCCTAAGTTGAGAGGAAGCTTGGATAGATGAAAAGGTATATCTCCCCCGCTGAGAGGGAGCACATAATATGATAGTCATAGTAAATGCCTTGAAGAAACAATGAATGAAAGTACTATAGATGGATTTGCGAACAAAATTGAAAAATACTAAGGTTGTATTTGGTGCTACTGAAGAAGTAAAAGAAGAAGAATGCTTCTGACAAGTTGTACTTGGATAACTTGATAATGATATAAGTAGCATCAAAATGATTGAGGACCCCGAAGGTTTGTGTTAACTTGAATATGTCATTAAAGGTTTATTACTGATTGGGGTTGTGATTATGTAGGATCTCTCCGTAAAAATGATTGAACTTTTAAAGCATGCTTGGAGTGGTGGATATATATTTGATTTAGTTGAAAAGGAGAAATGAAGCATCTTGTCGCAACAGCCTATGTGTTGATGTCTAAATCCCGATGTAGGGAGATTGGCATTGGTCATGGAGCTACGACCTTGGATACACACTTAGATCCCTGGGTTGGTGTTAGAGATTAAAAGCCTGATGGTATTTAAAGTGGCTAAAATATGAATACACCTTAGTCCCACCTGATTAGAGTACCCTGGTCAGGTATATAATCTGAAGCACTGCATGTGTTGTGAACTCTTCGTAGAGTATATCACTTTGAGATCTTCCATGTACCTGTATATGTATGTGATTATGAATACCTCCCTAGTTACGAGGGAGTGTTGAAGAATGTAACTTGTGTCTAATTGTATTTGAGTCATGATGTAATGTATTTGTCAAAAGAAAGAATAAAAAAAAAAAAAATATTATAAAAGATATTGACTTATTAAAGCATGGGTTTCATGCTTGGTTAAATGTTTTTTGGTCAAAGCCTCCATTGTAGGCTTCTAGAGTTTGTGTCAAAAGTCCTTGTCCTTGTCATTATGTAAAAGACCTTTCTTGGGCTTCATCTATCAAAGAAGAAATTTATTATTATGTAAAATAAATCATTGAGGCCTCCTCCACCAAGTCGACCTCAACTTGGACAAATCGACCTAATTAGGGAGGCAAAAATCACTATAAAAGGACAACAACTCGACTCATTTGGAGCACATCAATCACAAGTTCGACCTGCAATAGCTAGAGATAGAAAAAGGCATGAAGTTCAAGCAAGAGGAAGAAAACCCTAGCAAAGGAGAAGGAAGGCTTTGTCAAGCAAAAGGAGGTCGAAATTTCTCTCTCTACTCTCACACGTGTGAACTTCTGAAGTTGGGGAGTCCGAAATTTTGGATTAGCAGTAGGGGCGAAATTTTTGTTGTTGGGGGCTAAAATCCTGGGTTGTTGTTGGGTTGTAGCTACTAGACAAGAACAGACTACTCAAGTTTGTTGAATCATATTGAAAGGTTGACTTGGTGGAGGAAGGTATTTTGGTCAAGTTTAAGGTCTTGGTCTATCTCAATTTGATTAGTGGAACAGTTTGATTGGGTTTTCCCCTAGAGAGGGGTTTTAGCCCTCGCTGAGTGCCTACATCTCATGTCGTTGATCTTCATATTTTGTTTTGATGATTTCTTGATGAAACAAAGATAAAAGAACATAAAAAGAAGATGAGTCCACAAGAATATCAGAAGTAATTATCAATATAAGAGAATATTTTTGCCTTTCTAATTTTCTAACATGTGAGACATGAAGCAAGCATGATGATGGTTTTGTTGGCAGTTGCCCATTTCCCCCTAATCATTTCCAAGCTTACTAGTTACAGGCCATATAAGAATTAGTTTGCATGCAAGTGTTTCTTTAGTTCGAATTTTATTTCCAACACAACTTCTCCTATTTCCTACCCAAATGCCCTACAAACTTTTTGCCCAACTCCTATTCCCTTTTCTGTTGTTGTTATAAGTTTTCTTGTTTTACCAAGATTTCCAAGTGCAAAGCCCACAATTGCCCACCAAAGCCCCATGGTTAAGACATCCAAGGACAACATTATATTTGTTCATGTTGATTTTTGTAGTTATGGATGGTCTTCATAATTAATATTTAACCCTCCAAATATATGTAATATTAAATTCAAGACATGTTCTTCGTGTCATTTTCCAAAGAAAAAATTTGAATTTTGAAATTTGGATATTTTGGCACCAAGAAAGTCAAGTCGGCCCTCCACATGATCAAGTTAGCCTAGCTTGTTGTAGCACCCATTCGGCCCTCCCAAGAAGTCTATATCTATGACATTCAATCTCCTCCTCTTGGCACTATTCAATCTCACGCACAAGACATAGTATCTTCTGATCTGAGTAAAGGAGAAAAGGACAAGAAGGATGAAGACTAATCCAACATCTTCTCTCTCAAACTGAGTTCTAACGTGCACTTTACCTCTTTGTTGACCTCACACATGTCACTGAGCTTCTGGGCATATCTGGTCAGCAAGTGCGAGTTTTTCTGGGTTCAAAAGAAGGCCGAAATTCGGCCCTAGCAGAGCAAACCAAGCTAAGTCTATTGGGTAGCATTTTGACTTGTTAAGAAGACAATTTGACAAGGTTTGACAAAAGTTCTCTTGCTAGTCTATTTGACTTTATTTTGACTAGAAAAGGTCAGTTGTATCTCTTGTTGAAATGAAGAATTTCTCTAAGGAAAAGGTTGTTGGGTTTTTCCCCAAGTGGGTTTTCCTAGGGTAAATCTTGTGTTGTCTTTGTGCATCATTGTATCCTTGTGATCTTTACTGTCCTCTGTTTTTATGGTTGAATCTCTGAACTATAATTGCTTAATGATTAACGGGAAGTGCTAAAGATAACCTCTATATCATCAGAAGTAATTATCAATGTCAGAAATTAGTGTTTGTATCTAATGCACTTGAAAAATCAACATGGTTTCAAAGCTTTGGTGAAGGTAAAAGGACATTGAGATCACCTTTGAAATCATCTATTTTTGTAAATCTAATTTTTGGATCTGACCCATGACCATGGGTTATATACTAAGACAAAAAACAACTTAGAAGGTGCTACAAATTTCAGGGCATGGAAAACAAGGATTGATCTTATTCTTGCGGAAAATGATGGTTTGAATCATGTAAAGGGCAAGGTTAGTGTACCACAAGATGATGAAGGGAAAGAGAGATACAAAAAGAATGAACTTCGTGATGTTAAAATGACAAAGGATGATATTGTGGCTTCATACTTCATGAGGATCTCTCAATTAAGAGATCAACTCCAAGCTATTGATGAAGTTATTCCTGATTCAGAACTTGTGACTACATCAATTAATGGTTTTACTGACTCAAAGGATTTGTTTGCATCTAGTATTTGTGGCAGAGAGGAAATTGCAAGTTTTGAGGAATTATGGACCTCATGTACTTAAGAGGAATCTAGAATTGTCTCAAAGGGGAAGATTCCAAGACCTCAAGATGGTGACTCTCAAGCATTTACAACCCACTCTAAAAATGACAAAGAAAGGAGAAATTTTGGAAAGTTTCAAAGGAATGCAGGTAGAAGGCCAACTCCTCAAGAAAGGAAGGATATTCAATGTTTTCGTTGCCACAAGATTGGTCAGTATAAAAATCAATGCAATGAAGTGAAGAACGATAAGAAGAGGAAGACTTCAGATAAATGATGATGATGAGCATCCACATTAGAAGAAATCCAAGAATGACACTACAAAAGCATTAATAGTTGATGATAAGGACGAGAACATGTTTTTTCTAGATTGATAAAATTGCAAACAAATTTTAGTGATTTAAGCAAGTAGGCTAGGAGCAAGAGGAAGTTGACAATTCTGCAAGTAAGCCAGGAGCAATAGGGAGTTGACAATTACCTGCAATCCTCAAAAGATAAGTATTTTATATCTCTCTTCCTTAATTATTATTGTTTTATTATTAGTTAGTCTCTTGTCTTTGTTTCTTTTGTTGGGTCATAATTGTTTTTTCCATGACCTCTCAATGAGGATTGGAGGTACGTCATGAAGGTTGCCATATCTTTGGCAACAGTCGAAAGCAATGGAAGAACAAAGCAAAGTTTTTGGCAAGAGGATACTCCCGGGACCAATAATTTGTGCTCAGGAGGGAGAAGTTGTACTATCATCATGACCGGAAGAGCTCCTAGTTCAGAGGGAGTTGGCAAGCTAGCATGTTTGAAGAATGCCATGATGGAGATTGTGCCGAGATCTCTCAGAAATCATTGATAACTTCAAAGTAGATCTACAAAATCAAGCATGCGGTAGATGGCAACATAGAGAAGTACAAATCACGATTCATAAAGGTTCTCTCAGAAATGGGGAGAAGATTGGAGAAGACATTTGCTCTAGTTGTTAGGGCTTTGAGGAGTAGAACTCAAGTGACAGAGGGTGCAGCCAAGATTGCCACAACGTAATCTATTTGTGTCAAAGGGAGCACCTAGTCAGGGCGACAGCTGCAAGAATATACAGATTGGGCTAAGTGTTGAAGAGAAGAGAGCACATCATAGTGTTGATTTAGTTCAATTTTGTGTGGGCAAGAAGTAGACATTTGTCGCACTCAGGGCTTCAGAGGGAAAGTATATTGTAGCTATTCTGGCGAGTTGTGAAGCAATGTGGCTTCAGTAGCTACTCACATGATTGTTTGTTCAATTGCAGGAGACGATCATGATGACAGGTCGAAGCACATTCAAATCTAGTATCGAGACATGGTATAGAAGTCTTCAAACATAGCTGACCAAGTTGAAGAAAGAGGAATGAATACTGATACAGTCAATATCAGAACTCAAGAAAATGCCAACCCAGTTGAAGGGAAAACAAATTCAAATGTTGCAGTTCAGATGAGGAAAAACCCAAGTGAAGATTTTGTAACCAACTCAACGACATTAGAACTTGAAGTAAATCAGAATCTTGCCTCACATATGATAAGGGAAAGACAAACCAAAAGAACTCCTTATCTACACCCAAATCACAAGAACAAACATCTCAATCAATTTACAAATTCGTATCACATAGAACATAAACAACAAAAATATGTTCTGAAGGAAAATGATGTCAACACAATCTAGTTTGACGATAACAAGTTATCTCAATTATCAAGTAAGTGCCAAGTCTCACAGAAGATTAATTTAGGATGGTCTGGTCCTTTCTCAGTGCGACAATTTTGTTTATCACTTAGAGGATCATATCGTCTTGTTTCGACGAAGATAACAGTTATGAGATGAGAAGACATTAGAACAGAAAAAAGAGATCAAGCCTTTCATCAGTAAGCTTTGAGGACAAAGATTTTTGAGGAGGAAGGCAATGCTATGTATAAAATATATATAAAAATAGTAAAAATAACGTAAATAATAATAGACATAAACAACGATTAATTAACTAATAATTAGTAGGGAAGAGGGATATCCTTACAAACATGGTCGTTCGTGAAAAGATACTTATCTGACTATATATACAGGACCCTCACTCTCAATTGTACCATCATCATCTTATTCATACATTTTAATATATATCTTTGTATCTCAAAGGAGATCTTTATATTCCAAGTCTTCTGGAGTATTTAACTTGAAGAAAGAACTTTGTTCATTCCATCTTACTTCATTGGATTTCATACAGAGAGTAGAATTTTAGATCTTATTCAAAATACAATAAACTTAACAGTTTTAAGGATTTCAGGATTGGGGAGATTGCAACATTTCCATTGGATTCTATCATGTACTAGGGTATTGAACTAACACTTAATCAGGAGTGCCAAGGCCTCAATGTATCTTGGTGTTAGTGGCATTGACTGTTTAACTCATCTATCACAACCCTAGTAAAATGTACCCATCACTCAAACAAATTCTCGATTTGACATGTGAAGCTTTTTCTATGTTATTTTAATACTTAAAGGGTGATATTGACGATGAAGATCCCAATATAAACAATGATTTTGATGATATGTAGGTATTTGTTGTAGCATGATTTTTTTTGACACTAGAGGCCATCTAGAGCCTTTTTGTTGATGTATTTTTGGTTTAGAAATGTATCACACTAAGTGCTATTTTGGTTATATGCACTCTTATTTGCTATATAAATCAAAACTTGTGCATATTTGTGTATAAGTGTTTGTATTCATGTGGATGCACATGAATATATATGCTTTTCTTTAAAAATTTGAATATTTTATGTATTTTTGGTCAACCGGTTTTTTGGTCCAGTTTTTTTATTGGTTCCAACCAGTTCCCAGTTCAAAGGGTTTTTCAGTTCGGTTTTGATAACATTGCTGTGTGTCAGCCTACCAGGTTACACATATCTTCAGCAACCCTGCTAAAAGAAGCGGTAACAGTGCCCTCTCAGAAAGGTAACCTATGATGCAACCCATAGGATCAATTTGAGAAATTTTAATTTCAAAGAGTTTATGGGAGAAATATCACAAACAAATTGCAAATCTATTCCTCATTTTGTCAGTGTTTACAGTGGAGGTAGACGACTGAGTCACAGGTAAAAAGCATATCTCAAGACACAAAACTAACATGAAAACAGCATTTAAAAGCCTATATGAAAGTAAAAATGCTAGAGATTTTATCCTATATTTCTAGTTGTCATATTCTTCTTAACAGCAGCTCACCTTCTCAAGCTGATTTTATTTCTTTGTTTATAACATTTAGTTTATTATTTTATATAGCATTCAGATTTTAAGAAATTCTTTTAGATTGTGGTAAACAAACACACCTTTCACAATCCTTAGGCAATTGATTGTCCACATTTTGAGGAAGGCTGAATACAGTCCAGAATAGCTGCAAATCGTTAAGCTGGCTAATTGCCTTGACAGGATGATTGCCAGAAAGCATCAGATCAATCTACAGCAGAGAAAATTCTGAGTCAAAAGCATAATATACAAAAGAAACATATTTCATGGACCACTGTGCTACTATGTGCAAAATGGTTATGGCCCAATTGCCAGTTCTTCATATTAACTGTCTCTGGGCATGTGATTATTACGCATGTGTCTACATATAATGCATCACACATATGGGGAAAAGACAAAATCAAACATATGTCTGCTAGAGATTAAAAAAAGCCTGCAGACATACAATAGGAACGTTAATTTGTATTTGCGGGAAATTTGTCTAAATAGATCACGAAGTATTAAAATGGTGTGCATGTCTCCAAAAATCACTCTGATTGTGCAGATATTACCTCATGACCAATTCGTTCACGACTGATTTTGCTAGCCAATGCATTTTTCACCTCTTCATCAGAAGCTGCCTTCTTTAATTCATTATCCAACTTAAACTCAAACCTTGCCCCTGTGTACGTTCATCGTATACTAATAACCATAAGAAATATATTTCCAAAAATGTGTATCATAAAATATTCTGCAATCCTAAGTAGATATTTCCCCCCAAACCTATGTAGCTATTTCTGCAGTAAGCAACAGCAAGATAAAAATGGACCATGGGATTCGGGAAATACAAGCTTCCAAGAATACAGAAGTTCAACTGAAAAATGATTCTTCAAGTCCACAACAAAAGTTTATACCAAATCGAACTGCTCGTAGAACGCGTAATGGATCATCCAGAAATGTGGCCTTGGGCGGCAAAGGTGTAGCTATAATTCCAGATTTTAAATCCGATATACCTAAAATTAGCATGACATTTTCCATATGTTATTGTGGAGGGAAGAACAAAACTGCATTAAGTTAAAAAAAGCCATTGTGGATCATGACTATGTCAGAAGAAAAACCTCGAACCTCTTCCAGTCAAGTCCTCCACAGAACCTGTGTTTATATTGTAGAACAAGCTGCAGGTAAAAATCATTCAAACGGTTCATAAGAGTTCACGCTTGTATGCCATGTCACAGACTGACAGCCTGCAGCAGGAAAACATACGTCTTCTGACACGATAAATTACTTACAAATAATACATTAAAATCAACCTTTTTAAAACAGAAGATAGCTTTGTTTCATTGTCGGGTTTCTGAAGTACTGATCAAGAAAACATTGCTATGGTCACTGTGCATTTAAAGCAAGCTGAAATCTCCTGTCTATTGTATTTAATTTTTTGAGTCATCACATCATGCCAAATAACTGCAAAATGCAAATTTTTGTACCGTATATCTGCAAATGGCAAACTTAATCTAACCAGTAGGACCAACCATAGTCGTAACAACTGTCAAAAATATAAAGGAAACAAAATTATTAGAAAATTATGTAGATTATGGATGAGAGGAAGTTCCTAAAAAGGGAGGGAAATCTTCATTCTTGCATGAAACATTCAAAAAGATTAAGTCCATTGAGTATGTATTGGGAAGAGGAGAAATAAAAGTTATCGTGGTTTAATTCAACTTGAAGGAAACAAATTCCATTACATTTGGACACACATTAGTTCAGTAATTTTTCCTTCCTCCACTCAATCTTCATGCTAATTGTTGTCATAAGGTTCCATCTATCAGAAGATATAACAGAATGTGTGAATCTCTTTTTTGGAGATAACAATTGAAATACATAGCACCAAAGAGATTTGACAAGTCTAAAGTGTTACATGCAATCACTCAAGATGCAATCGGTATGCAAAATATAACCATCAAAATAATTGTTCGTATGGATGGATTAAGAATCTTAAGTATCATCTACTGAAATTTTGAAAAGATGGATTATATGATTACAATAGGTATTGAAAGGACAGTACAAGCCAGTTATTTCATTAGCTGGGTATTCACAATAGATAATAATCTCTTAAGAGTGAAAGCTTTGAAGAAGGCTGGAGGGTCCATAAGGGAAGGCGCCCACACTTCTCTTTGATATTGCATATTTGCAAGAAAAAATAATACACACATAAATAGATAGGAAATATGGAATATATAAAACCAATGGAGTTATTTACAATGAGGAGCATCTCCTTTTATCTCACTTATTAGGTAGTCATGTTACCTATTAACTTTAGCCACTTTATTAGTTGATGACAACTTTATTGCCAATCACTCTTTATCAAAATCACTTAATAATAATGAGACTTTATTGCATCAACTTTAGAATTAGACTGTTAACACTTGACCACTGCTTAACACGAATGGTATTTTTAACTATCTAACACCCCATATTTCAAATATTCAAAATCTTGAAAAGATGGCAATGTATAAGAAACTACTATTTGATATCTTAGTTGCTGATCTTCCCAGATCCTACACCCTATGTTGTTCCCCATCGAAGTATCATATCATCCATTTTTTAGGGCAAAATTCATCTACATCCCACAAAAGTAATTATCTTGGCATCTCTTCTTACTAAAGCTTAAATCCACCTAAGCAATCTCATCCCCATCACTTCTTACTGAAACATGAATCCACCTAGGCAACACATCTCACCATCTCTTCCTAATCAAGAGGGATTGAATTTGAGATTAGAACATAGAAATGCAATGAAGAAGCAAGGTTTTTCCTCTGCTTGCAACTAGGTTTACCCTCGCCACCATAAAATTACCAGCCGAAGTTTCCAGTGAAGTAGTTGTTGCACTTGAAAGGCACCATCTTCATGTTGATTGCAATCTATTGGTAATGACCCACAAATCCCAATTGCTTATCGCTACCATTTGTGTGCATGCTCGGGCTTCCATGAGAACAAAGGGTATTTCATCAAAGTCTAGTGAGATCTTATGAACACTGATCTTTACCTTAGCTAAGTGAAGGCTTAAAAAAATCTGGAAGATCCATTAAGATATTGGATATAATCCCAACCTGAAAGGTGGACTACAATTCTACTTCTATGGTAAAGGTTTTTATGGATTTCATTTCTAGCTAAAGGACGATAGGTATTTTGCCTCTTCTAGCAAACCCTAGATTTTAGGAGCCAGCAATCTATATATGAATCAATGATCCCTAAACTTTGATAGGAAGGAGACTCTTGCTGCAAATCCAACGTGAGTAAGGTTCTTACATCACCCCCATAGCCTTTGGGATAGTGAATCACTTGAGATAATGGGAAACAACTTGGGAAAACATGTAGATAGGGATGAACTACATTCAAGTATGTGCACCTTTGCCTGAATCCATGTAGAATTCAACCTGTAAAAAACCCTCCCTAAGGCAATAGAACCTCAGACAAACAACTGGACTCATACACAACAACTGGATTATGAGTAGTTTCCCTCAATTGTAATTGCTACCATGAATATGGCCACTTCCCTAAGAATTGCCTAAAGAAAATCCTCCTCCCACCATGACCTAAGAGAAAAAAGGATTTCATAAAGTAATCTTCAAATCCACAACTACAAGTAAAAGGAAGAATGCATCTCTACATCTTGGAAAGGACGAGGTTATTCCCAGAAAAGCTAAGTCCCCAAACTAAAGTATCGCAAATAGATGAACTACAAAATGTTAGAGTTCATTATAGATGAGGAGGTCTTGGCAAAAAACACTAAACACAAACATGTTTGACTCAAAAGAAAATTGACACAATGAACCAAGAAGTGTAAGAAGTCAAAATAGATGGTGCGGATAAGGAAATTTTGATATCTAAGGAGGCAGAAGCAATAGCAAAAATGAGTTGAATGATCAAACACAAGAGGATAGAGAAGAAGAAGTAAAAAAAACTCGAGCCAAGGAAGAAGAACCTATAGAAGTCGAGGTCAAAACACCACAAGAAGCTGCACTAACAAAAGCAGAGCAGACAAATCTCTGTCAAAATAAAAGGAGCCACCCTTGGCACATCATATGTGGGAATGTTGAGAGAGAAAATGCCCTCTTTTAGTTCCCCACCACTCACAAAAGGCAGAAAGTACAAGAGGGAAAGTGAAGCAGATAAAACAAAGTGAAGGGCTCCTATTGGCCCAATCCCTACTGTTGAATTTGTAGCTTGGAAGGTGGTTTTGTATAGGTCATGTGCCATGACATGTAGCCAACCACCTCAAATAACTTCTAAAACAATTATTTAATTAAATTCCCTGAGTCAAGAATTTAGACAGCAATTTAATTTAATTATTTGACTTGCTGGCCACCTTTTTGAAATAGGTAAAAGGGTCAACAACAGATTAAGTTGTAGCCCTTGATCTCAAGAGATGAGATGAAACCTCAACCATCCATCTCTTTGGAAATTAGGGTTAAGCACTTTATGAATGGAATTCAAGTTGTTGAGGAGACCATCAGATTGACACGCTTGCAGCATTCAGCTGGAAAGAATGTTTCGACAATCAAAGCAACAAAGAACAGGTCAAGACACTAGAGCAACGTATAGGGCAAGATCAAATCAGCGAGCAAGTAAAGCAAAGGAGGCTGTACAACGAGTTTCTTGGGTCGTACAGGCCGAAATTTGTTGGGCGCAAAGGCTGACTTGTTGGGTCATACAGTGTTGCGTAGGGGTCGATTTGACTTAGATTTGCAGGGACAAATTGCTGTAGCAATTTTCTACAGTAAAGATTAGCTGTAAACTAAATTTTTGAAGATGAATCGAAGCCCACCTTTTGCTGGTTTTCCCATACTGGAGTTTCCAGGGTATATCTGTGTCATTCTTTTGTGTGTTTGGCTTTGTGCTTGGAGACATTTTCAGCCTTGATGAAGCATTTGGAGCCGTAAAAGAGCATGATGTCATCACTCTTTTAGGATTACGACTCACTTGTGTGGGTTTATTTTGGCATATCTTGTTAAGCTAATGGGTTGGCTTGTAACCTAATTTTACCTTTTGTCCACTCAAAAATCAATCTTGTATAGGGGCTTTTAGTCATAAATTAGAAGAGGTAGACATCATATAAATAGAAGATCAACTCTCTCATTGTTTCATCGTCACTTGTGTGGAATTTGGCCTCTCTAAAAGATAACTTGGCCTAGCTCTTTATACTTCACTATGTTGGAAAATCCATAGGTTAGGCAGTTTAAACGATTTTCCGCTTAATGACATTAACTTGTGATATTTTCATTATTAGTATTTGTTCTTTTAATTATCTTTTCTTATCATCAAGGCTAATGCCAAGCAACAAATAGAAGAGAACACAAGATATAGGCATGCTGCCAAGACAAAACCCCACTCTTTGGGGAAAACCCAGTCAAAATTCTTCCTTCAATAGACTCAAAAAGGGACGACCATGACCCTTACAAACTAGACTAGACTCCCTCCATCAAGTCATCCTTCATCTCTGTCAACAACGAGTCCTTTTCATTAAGAGGGTACCAAATTCTTGTCTCTGTGGCAGCACTAAAGTCTTATCACTGTCATAGCATCAAGACCTTAATTCACTGAGATTTCATCACTATAAATATACTGAGATTTTCACCACTATAGTGAACCCTCATCATTGTGTTACTATAGAGACAAATTGTGTTGAGACTTTCACTATTGCAACACCTAATCCTCAACACTATGTTATACCGAGACGGAAATAGCACCGAACCTGTGTTACTATTGTGCTAGTACCAAACTGCAATCCGCATCTCCAATCTGAGGCTAACTATAATTGCACCGAAGTCTGAGATTATCCGAACTTATCTTCTGTAAAAGCACAGAAACATATTACTCTGAGATCCGCACTTCTTTCTGAGATTCACGAGTTAATTTTTGTCCTGAGATCACTGAACTATTTCATAGAGACCATTGAAACTACCTCTGAAATGCGAGCTCCACAGATGGTGAAATGCAACAAGCTCAGTTGGGTATATATAGTGGTTCGTCCACCATTAACAAGCCGACATGACCATGTGAATAGGTGTGAGATTGTAGAAGGCTGACATGAGGATAATTTATATGAAGCTGACTTGAAGACTTTGACTTGATGACTTTGCTTGAAGAAGATGACTTGGAGTAGTCTTTGACCCAATAATAAATGATTTTGACAATAACCTAAAGCCTACAATGGAGGATTGATCTATAATTGACCCAAGCATGAAACCCATGCTTTAATAAGTCAATTCAATTTAATAAGAAAATTCTTTTCATTACATTTTGACTTCAAGTACAATTATGAAGATCGAACCTAGTTACATTTTCCAACACGCTACTTGTGGAGATGTGATCTTATGTGGATTTTTGCTATTAGAGACTAATGCTTGTTCTAGAGACGTCATTTTGGGATTGAAAGAAGGCATTTTCTTGGATATATTGTGAGTATTTTTTATTGAATATCTTTTATGGTTATTGCATGTAATGGAGACTTGCTAGTGTTTCTATGTTCCTTGTCTAAATGCTTATGTTTACATGAAATGCTTGGTAATTTTTTGAATGCTTTAATCTTGTATGCTTGAACACCCTAAAAAAGCTCCCAGAGAGCATTTTTTAGTGAATTTATCCCCTCATCGAGTGATAGCTAGGGTTAGCAAGTAAAACCCTTGAGATTTCCCCCTTACTCCCTTCAAGGGCTTGATACTTCCATGGATAAAAGTTCCCAAGACTCCATCACCCAAGTAGATAGAAGGCACTAGCAGCCATCTTGATGATCAAAAACCTTAAAATCTCATATTTTTCTTCTCTTCCTAAATTTTGGCCCTTCAAGGAAAGTTTGTAAGGTTAGGTTTTCAAGCCAAATTCAACTAGGGCTTGAGCATTTCAGCTGATTTGGCATGCTCTTGCTTTGCTTGACCTTATAACATCAAAATCAAGCAATTTGCATGGTTAGAATTGTCTCTTTAGAACTGACATCATCAACCCTAGGAAATTCTAAGGCTTCTAAAACTCTAATTTTGCTTAAAAGCTTCAACTTAGGGCCATTTGAAGGTTTGTCTCTCCATTGGTTGATTATATCTTAAGAACAAACCTTTTCTCCTTCACTTGTATGCCTAGATGTGCCATTGTTGAGCTACATCTTGCAGCCCTAGGCTACAAGCCTTATTTCATGGACTTTTTCATTGGTACACTTCCTTATTACAAAGAATTGTGCCTTGTTCCTACCACCTAGTGTGAAGTACCTTGATTAGCCTCTTAAAGTGTCACCTCGATCCTATCAACCTAGAATATCCTTAGGTGGCCTATACTAGGAAGCCTCTCGTGATGAAATTCGACTAAGGAACAAGAGGTGGAGTGTTAAGGTGATAGCAGCATCCACCTCAGTCTTGTGTCCTACTCTAGTCTTTGCCTTGTAAAGCCTCTCACAAGACCTGCTAGATTTTGATGCAACAGTCACAAAAGGGTTATCAAATAGATGTTGCTTGGGAGAAACTACTTATCTAATGTACGAGGCAACGCACTGCTCATCAAAGTATTTGAAGAAGGTTGACAAAGATTTACTTAATGCTTGCAAAGACAATGAAACCTCCCTCTAATCTCACAATGTGCAAGAAACCTAAAGATAAAATACACCTTAATCCTTACCTCATGCAAAAAGAAAACATTGCAAATCTATTCCTCCCTTGGAAGATGATGATCTATCTCAACCCTCCAATGATAGAAGCACACTCAAAGTTGGTCGAGAGGAAAGTGGAGCCCCATCTAATAATTTGAACTAAAGATAGAACCACTTAACAATTAGAAGATATGGGGGAAGTGCTCGAATGAAAAGGCCATCTTGGAGCCCAAAAGCACAAATGATCTGGTCTAGAAAACTCATATGAAGCTCCGGCAAATACCCACCTTGATCATAGATTTAATTTCCTCCTTTTGTGGCTAGAATTGGTGAGGGCGAGATTGAATGTGAAGGGAGAGGATTAATCAAAATACCCACTAACCCTAGAAATTATCATGCCTCAAACAACCAACAAGAGCATCAATGTGAATACTCAAGGGATGAAAATCTCTGAAAATAGAAGGATGCCTAAATGGGGTGTATCTTTTACATCCTAAAGTTGAGACAGCCATTTTTCATATACAATGGAGGTAGATGATAAGCTTGAAGGTTTTCACTGGCAAGAGGGATATGCACCAAACTCTACCTATATAACATAATAAGGAACAATATATTCGCACCGAATAATACATTGATGTTTGAACATTTAATGCAAGACCAATCTATGCGACCAAGGTTAAGACCAAAAAACTAAAATCCATATAAACAATACATTATAATATATATGCACCAAACTCTACCTATCTAATATACTAAGGAACAATATGTTTGCATTGAATAATACATTGATGCGTGAACATTTGGACCCTCTTAATGCAAGACTAGTCTATGTGACCAAGGTTAAGACCAAAAAACTAAAATCCATATAAACAATAGATTTACGTGTGCTTTCTTTTATGTTTGCTTGGAGGTTTTTGCCTTGATGGAGCATTTGGAGCCCTAAAAGGGCATGATGTCATCACTCTTTTAGGCTTACAACTCACTTGTGTGGGTTTATTTTGGCATATCTTGTTAAGCTAATGGGTTGACTTGTAACCTAATTTTACCTTTTGTCCACCCCAAAATCAAACTTGTATAGGGGACTTTAGTCATAAATTAAAAGAGGTAGACCTCATAAATAAAGGATCACCTCTCTCATTGTTTCATCATCACTTGTCTGGAATTTAGCCTCTATAAAAGATAACTTGGCCTAGCTCTTTATGCTTCGCTACTTGTGGAGATATTATCTTCTGTGGATTTTTGCTATTAGAGACTAATGTTTGTTTTGGAGATGTCATTTTGGGATTGAAAGAAGGCATGTTCTTGGATATATTGTGAGTATTTTTTATTGAATATATTTTATGGTTATTGCATGTAATGGAATATTCCTAGGGTTTCTATGTTCCTTGTCTAAAGGCTTATGTTTCCATCAAATGCTTGGTAATTTGTTGCATGCTTTAATCTTGTATCCTTGAACTCCCGAAAAAACCTCCTAGAGAGCATTTTTTTAGTGAATTTCTCCACTCATCAAATGATAGCTAGGGTTAGCAAGAAAAACCTAGGGTTTTCCCCCTTACTCCCATCAAGGGCTTGATATTTCCATGGTTAAAAGTTCCTAAGACTCCATGACCCAAGTATATAGAAGGCATTGCCAGCCATCTTGATGATCAAAAACCTTAAAATCTCATATTTTTCTTCTCTTCCTAAAATTTTGGCCCTTCAAGAAAAGTTGTTAAGGTTATGGTTTCAAGACGAATTCAACTAGACCTTGAGCATTTGAGCTGATTTGGGATCCTCATGCTTTACTTGACCTTATAAAATCAAAATCTAGCAATTTGTATGGTTAGAATTGTCTCTCTAGAACTAACGTCATCAACCCTAGGAAACTCTAGGGCTTGTAAAACCCTAACTATGCATAAAAGCTTCAATTAGGGCCATTTTAATGTTTGTCTCTCCATTGGTTGATTATATCTTGCAAACAAACCTTTTCTCCTTCACTTGTATGCCTAGATGTGCCATTGTTGAGCTACAACTTGAAACCCTAGGCTACAAGCCTTATTTCATAGGTTTTTTTATTGGTATGTTATTCCTTATTACAAAGAA
Source organism: Pinus taeda (assembly GCA_000404065.3). Taxonomy (NCBI): domain Eukaryota; kingdom Viridiplantae; phylum Streptophyta; class Pinopsida; order Pinales; family Pinaceae; genus Pinus; species Pinus taeda. The sequence continues at coordinate 20,136 of APFE030045380.1, read as the reverse complement.
TTGTGCCTTGTTCCTAGTGTGAAGTACCTTGATTAGCCTCTTAAAGTGTCACCATGATCCTATCAACCTAGAATATCCTTAGGTAGCCTAAATAGGGAAGCCCCCCATGTGGTGAAATTCCACTAAAAAGCAAGAGGTGAAGTGCACCTAATTCTTGCATATTAGTCTAACTTCTGACTTGTAAAGACTGTCACAAGCCCTGCTAGATTTTGACGCAAAAGTCACAAAAGAGTTATCAAGTAGATGTCACTTGAGAGACACTACCTCTCTAACATATGAGGTAAGGCACTGCTCATCGACGTATTTGAAGAACGCTGATATAGACTTACTTAATGCTTGCAAAGACAATGAAACCTCCACCTAATCTCACAATGTGCAAGACACCTAGAGATAAAATGCACTATAATCCCTACATCATGTGAAAAGCAAACATTGCAGATCCATTCCTCCCTTGCAAGATGATGATCCATCTCAACCCTCTGATGATAGAAGCACACTCAAAGTTGGTCGAAAGGAAAGTGAAGCCCCATCTAATAAATTGAACTAAAGATACAACCACTTAATAATTAGAAGATATGGAGGAAGTGCTCAAATTAAAAGGTCACCTTGTGGCCCAAAAGCTCAAATGATCTTGTCTAGAAACCTCATATGAAGCTCCTGCAAATACCCACCTTAATCATAGAATCAATTTCCTTCTTTTGGGGCTAGAGTTGGTGAGGCCCATCAAGAGATATTGAGTGTGAAGGGAGAGGATTAATAAAAATACCCACTAACCCTAGAAATGATCATGCCTCAAGCAACCAACAAGGGCATCAACTTGAATACTCAAAGGGGTGTAAATCTCTTAAAATAGAAGAATGCCTAAATGGGCTATACTTTTACATCCTAAAGTTGAGAAATCCATCTTTCATTTACAATGAAGGTAGATGATAAGCTTGAAGGTTTTCTTTGGTCAAGAGCGATATGCACCAAACTCTACCTATATAATATACTAAGGAACAATATGTTTGCACTGAATAATAAATTGATGTGTAACATTTGGACCCTCTTAACGCAAGACCAATCTATGTGACCAAGGTGAAGACCAAAAAACTAAAATCCATATAAACAATAGATTTATGTGTGTTTTCTTATATGTTTGCTTGGAGACATTGGCAACCTTGTTTTTGCCTTGATGGAGCATTTGGAGCGCTAGAAGGGCATCATGTCATCACTCTTTTAGGCTTACGGCTCACGTGTGGGTTTATTTTTACATATCTTGTTAAGCTAATGGGTTGGCTTGTAACCCACATTTACTTTTTGTCCACTCAAAAATCAAACTTGTATAAGGGCTTTTAGTCAGAAATTAGAAGAGGTAGACCTCATATATACAGAGGATCACCTCCCATCATTTCATCATCACTTGTGTGGAATTTGGCCTCTCTAAAAGATAACTCGGCCTAGCTCATCGTACTTCGCTACTTATGGAGATGTGATCTTCTATGGATATTTGCTATTAGAAACTAATGCTTGTTTAAGAGACATCATTTTGGGATTGAAGAAGGCATGTTCTTGGATATATTATGACTATTTTATGTTTATTGCATGTAATGAAATATTGCTAGGGTTTCTATGTTTCTTGTCTAAATGCTTATGTTTACATGAAATGCTTGATCTTGTATCCTTGAACCCCTGGAAAAACCTCCTAGAGAGCAGTTTTAAGTGAATTTCACCCCTCATCAAATGATAGCTAGGGTTAGCAAGTAAAAACCTTGGGTTTTCCCCCTTCGAGGGCTTGATATTTGCATGGTTAAAAGTTCCTAAGACTCCATCACCCAAGTAGATGAAAGGCACTGACAACCATCTTGATGATCAAAAACCTTAAAATCTCATATTTTTCTTCTCTTCCTAAAATTTTGGCCCTTCAAGGAAAGTAGCTAAGGTTAGGGTTTCAAGCCAAATTCAACTAGAGCTTAAGCATTTGAGGTGATTTGGGATCCTCTTGCTTTGCTTGACACATACAAACATAGTGGATGCAATTTTGGAGTACTTTGGGACAGCCACTATCATACCTTGAAGAGCCTCATATATGGAGTACTTACAAGCCATACCTATTACATACACAATGTCCCCAATACAAAGTCCCCATCTTGAACATGTACCCAAGGGTTGGATATGTGTACAGTCGTTACATTGGTTATGATCAATTGAGATAGTTTGTAGTTATTGGGATCCAAAACATCACATCAATTTTTAATAGGGTGAATGATATGTTGGGACAAGGAAGGGGGCAAGTACAAATGAACAACCTCACTGAAAAGGATAGTTAGGGGTGACACAGGGGCCCCATCCCATATTAGAGGAAATTGGATTGAAGGCCTTCAAGACAGCATCGATTTCAGCGAAAATTAGCAATTTCCATAAGGATGTTACACCCCTTGAGATGGAACCAAGGCATATAAGCTAGGAAACCTAGTGTTAGTTTTTGGTAGCATCAGACAGGTGTTCTAGCCTCCCTGGTGTAAGAGGCTAAGGAACATAAGATCTCCAAAGCCCAGAAAAGGGCTCGCAAGAAGAGCCTTAGAAACACCTCAATTAGATTAATTGACCACAATTAAATATTTCCCTAAGTCTAACTTAGGAAAACTAGATAATTATATCGGATTAATTGAGAAAAATCGATTTTTCTCTAGAGACTTCCTGAAAAGTGATTTTATGGAGTCAAGGTGATCTTAACCATTGATCGGGATCAAATCTTAGTCGCTGAGAGCTTAACGTGAGATTATAAAGAGAAATTCGATGGGGTTGGAGAGAATAAGAAGAGAAATTCGACTTCTCAGTTGTAGTGATTCAGCAAGGGCGTCATTGAAGCAGAGGGAGACAGCAGTAGCGGGGTATACAGCAGTGAGAATTTCTGAAGAAATTCTCAGGAGGTTTCCATCATTCTAGTGTCAGGAAGAGAGGCTAAGATTTCTAGTAGAGAGGTCGTATTCAACTAGTGCGAGTGTCTAGTTACCCAGTGAGTGTAGCAAGAGCAGTGTTTCCACTTCTAGTTGTCGGAAGAATTGTCGGAGGAGGTGTAAGTAGCTTTAGCAGGCAAAAAGAGGCAGTTCAACTTACAGGAAAGTGATTCCGAAGGTTGTGCGAATTTTCCAAAGCCACCAATGGGCATTTTTGGGCAACAGCGTGAATGCCACAAAGGAGTGTGAGTTGGCTAAGAGGAGGCCGAGTTGATTTTGCTAGAGGGAAAAGTGATTTCTTAGTTATTTTGTTGGAAGTTTTGCCAGTGAATACGAAAGCAGTTGTATTCTCTATTCCGCTAAAGAATTATTAATAACAAAACCCTCATCTGCTGCATTGGTTTTTCCTTCGAAGTTTTTCCAGGACTATCGTCCAAAAATCTTGGTGTCCAATTTTTTTTTGTACATTATTTTCTCAATTCCAATATTTTATTTTTGTGAAGAATTGCAAGAGTGAATTTATCGTTATTTGCCATAATTTTGTAAACACAAATAAACTGCATAAGTTAGAAGATAAATATCCAATTACTGCAATCATGGAAGTTTCACATGATATCAAAGCAGATTTAGCACAGAAGGATTTCCGCAAAAGTCTTTTGTAGTAGTAAATTAGTGCCAGGCCTGGAAGAGAAAGCACATGGGGTTTTATAACCCAATTTATTAATTTCTTTAGTGTATTTGAGTTCACAAATTTTCCAGAGATGACCACAACAAGATTGAGAGATCAAGACAAGTTGGATGGAGCCTCCAACTATGGTATCTAGAAGGCCAGGATGTTGTTTCTATTAGACGAGCATCGCCTAAAGGAGTATGTTACAAATTCCATTTTTGTACCAACAGATCCCATCCAGTTTCATGAATACAGGAGGGACAACGCCAAGGTTAAGAGGATGATTCTTAATGGAGTCAAGGATCATATCGTTCCACACATTGTAGAGAAGGGGAAAGCGAAGGAGATGGGGATTGCCATCGTGAAGTTGTACCGGGATCCTTCTGAGAAAAAAAAATGATCCTCAAAGAAAATTTGAGAACTATCAAGATGAACAAGAGCAAGATGTAACTTCCTATCTCACTAGGATTTAGTCTGCCAGAGATAAACTTGCAGTAGTTGGAGAGAAGTCGGTTCATGATGAGCTAGTGTGTATAGCACTCAATGGATTTACCAAGGAATGGCGTACGTTCATCCAGGTGGTCTATGGATGTGACAAGCTTCCAGATTGGGATCGTCAATGGAGTGATTTTAGTCAGGAGGAGCTGAAGCTCAGCTTGGTCAAAGGCACTACCTGCAGTAGTGGCAAGGGACAAAAGGTGAAGGAGGAACAAGAATATGTCTCTCTAGCAAGAAATGGTAAAGCGAAGGGTCAAATATTTTGGCAATGGCAAACTTGGTCACTATGTCAACCAATGTCCTAATCAAAAGAAGGACAAGAAAGCGAAGTAAACAGCTACTTCAGCAGAGATCGAGGATTTGTCTTCCAAGTTGGAGGATGAATTCACACTTATAACAGCACTAGACTTAGAAGGAGGAGGAGTATGACACTTCAGTATACCAAATTGAGTAGGGTCCGAGGAAGGAGCAACAAGGAGATCTAGATCATAGCTAAGGAGGGCTTGATCAGTAGATCAGATCGAGTTGTTGTGTGTGTGATTCCTGTTGATTTGGGGTAGCATCGGATGTGCTCTAGCCACGAAAATTGGTGGAGACGCTAAGGCACATGAGATCTCCAATACCCAGAAAGGGTTTGGGCAGATTCTAAACAGTTTGGGAGATATTAAAATAATTAATATTTTTAATGGAGTCCCTTAGTCTAAACTTAGGGAAAATAAAATATTAATGTGTATTAATATAAAACTGTGTTAGAATGGTCTAAAAGTCATGGATCAAGCCAGATCTAATCTTAGCCGTTGATTAGGGAATTAATCTTGGTCGTTGATTTGTCAACGAGAAAAGTATAAGAGGAGGCTTAAGGGTCACTTGGAGAACACACTAAGGGAGACCAATCAGTTCAATTTCTAGAGCGGGGTTAGCTGAAAAATTGAACTAGTGGTCTGGAGGGCAATCAGGAGGCAGCAAGTACAGAATAGAGAGACGGGAGATCAGCACAGAGGCAGAAAATGCAGACGCAGGGCCAGAGGGAGCCACACAGAGGCAGCAGAGACTGCGCAGAGCCAGTAGGCCCTGTGTCATCCACGCAGAGGCTGCAAGAGTGACGCAGAAGGCCAGAGAGGCTAAGCAGAGTCTCAACAGGCTAACGCAGAGGATTTCAGGTCACGCAGAGGTCAATAGGGCTAACGCTGGGTTCAGAAGAAGTGCTGGAAAATTTGTCTATCTGTGGGTAAGCCAGTTTGGCACCCTATTGTACTAGAAAATTGTTGAATAATAAAATCCTCCCTTGCTGCACCGGTTTTCCCACATTGGGTTTTTCCGCGGACATTAGTCAAAAATAACTATGTCAATGTGTTGGTTCATGTGCATATGTTTGTTTTTGTATTATGGTGTGATATATGCAACAGTATTTATTTTAATGTTTATTGACGTAATTTCATGAATAACTTATGGTGAAATAAGTAGGAAAAGTAAATCAGTTGCTGCAGTGATATAATTTTCACATAGTATCAGAGGAAGTAATCAGAAACAGAAAGGGAAAATCAGTTGTTGGGTCGAGACCATGATGCAGAGGCATCCACCTCAGGGGACTCGCAGATTTTCAGAAGATTGCACAAGAGAGAGATTTTGATTTCTCTATGTTGGCTTCCAGGCTGGAAGAAGAAGTGGTGTGCATGACTAGTGCTACATCATCAGAAGTATGGTATATAGATAGTGGAGCCTCGTGGCATATGACGGGAATCGGGGAGTGTTTCTCAGATTATCGAGAAGAGAAGATGAACTTTCAGATCACCATGGGGAACAAGGCAAAGTGTACTCTAGTAGGGAAGGGTACCAAAGTTTTTCAGGCAGAATCGGGAGAGCGGTTATGTGCCACAAATGTGCTGCATGTACCAGGATTGGGGATGAACTTACTTTCCGTGTCACAACTACAAGGCAAGGGCTATGACGTCTACTTCATCAAGGAAATGGTATACGTAAAACACTCGAGCTGGAAAAGGAAAGTGCAAATCGGGATCAAAAGTAATCAATTGTATAGATTACAACTAGAATCACCAATGGCACTAATAGGCAGTCATGGGGACAAGGACTTGAACGAACTATGGCACAAAAGGATGGGTCACTTGCACCATGGAGCTCTGAGAATTCTCAGGAGCACTGTAACAAGAGTTCCAGATCTAAGAACGGAACGAGATGATGTATGCAGGGGATGCGCTCTAGGAAAGTATGCCAAGGTGGCATTTCCTAGGAGCAAACACAAGGCCCACTCAGATATCTGCGAACCTATGTCCGTTAAAGCTCTCAGTGGTGCTGAGTATTTCCTTACCTTCATTGGTGACCACTCGAGGAAAACTTGGATTTATTTTCTGGAAACCAAGGATGAGGTTTTCTATCGATTCAAGGAGTTCAAGGCTTTGGTGGAGAATCTGACTGGGAAGAAAATAAAAGTTTTGCGCTCAGATAATGGTGGAGAGTATGTCAATAATAACTTTATTGATTATTGCGCTAAGGAGGGCATCAGAAGAGAGTGGGCAACTCCCTACAATCCGAAGCAGAATAGGGTGGCAGAAAGGAAAAACAGGACTATTGTAGAAGCAGCTAGGGCCATGTTGTATGATCAGGATATGCCAAAATTCCTGTGGGCGAAAGCATGCAACACAGCTGTCTACGTTCAGAACAGGACTCCTCATCCGGCATTGGGCAAGATTACTCCAGAAAAAGTCTTCACTGGGAAGATGCCTGAAGTCAGTCATTTCAGGATATTTGGAAGTTTAGCATATTGTCGCATACCCGAAGAAAAGAGGAAGAAGCTAGATCAGACTGCAAAGAAGAGATATCTGGATGGATATAACGAGAACGCTAAGGCATACAGAATCTATCTTCTAGGGAGTAGGAAGGTAGTAGTACGACGAGATGTAAAGTTCATGGAGGGCAGGGCTTTCAGAAGATTTCATGAAATGTCTTCCGAGGAGCAGTCGAAAGAGGATCCATTGGGCATGCCTCTTCAACCAATAGAAGTGAAGAAATCTTCCTCGGGTTAGGAAGATTCTCAGGATGAGGAGGAGCAAACAGAAGCATCTGCTGGCAGAGGAAGAACTGGTAGGGAACTTTGTCAGATTCTGCGTGATGCAGAGAACTTCATCGGTGAGCCAGCGAAGGAACAGTAAGAGGGAACGAAAACAACTAGATAGATATCAGGCGTTAGTAGCTCTGGATGGAGAGCCTGCTAGTTTCAAGGAGGCATCTCAACATCAGTTTTGGCTAGATGCGATAGTAGAGGAGTATAATTCCATAATGGTGAACGATGTCTGGGAGGTGGTGTCAAGGCCTCAAGAAAGATCTGTGGTAGGTTCAAGATGGATCTACAAGATCAAATATGCCGCAAACGACAGTGTTGAGAAATACAAGGCCAGGTTTGTGACTAAGGGGTATGCTCAAAAGGAAGGGATTGACTATGAGGAAACCTTCGCCTCGGTAGCCAGGTATACATCTATTAGAACCGTGATATCTCTTGCAGCCCAGATGGGAAGGGAGATCCATCAGATGGAAGTCAAGACGGCATTTCTAAATGGGGTAATAGAAGAAGAGGTATACATTGAACAACCAGAGGGCTTTGAAACTCATGAGAAGAAGTCTCATGTATGCAGACTAAAGAAAGCCTTGTATGGGCTAAAGCAGGCACCGAGAGCATGGTATGGTCGAATAGATGGCTACTTGCAGAAGACTAGGTTTGTCAAGAGTGACACGGATCCAAATCTCTACTATCTGGTCATAGAGAACGAGCCGCTTATCTTAGTAATATATGTGGATGATCTCTTTCTAATAGGATCATCCAAACTCATTGAGGACTGCAAGAAGAATCTAGCCACAGAGTTCGATATGAAGGATCTGGGACGAATGCACTACTTCCTAGGATTGGAAATTTGGCAGCAGAAAGGAGAAATCTTCCTTGGGCAAGGGAGGTATGCTACAAAAATCTTGAAAAGGTTCGAGATGGTAGACTGTAGACTTATGGTTACGCCAATGATCACCAACTGGAAGAAGATTGATGCATCAGAAGACAAGGATGTCGATCCCACCCTATACCGGCAGCTCATAGGGTCCCTGATGTATCTAGTCAATACCAAGCCAGATATTTGCTACGCTGTCAACACCCTCAGTCAGTTCATGGTGGAATCAAATAGGGCACACTCGGCAGCAGCGAAACACTTTCTCAGGTATTTACAGGGAACAATTGATTATGGGCTCTTATACACCAAGGGGAAGGATATCAGGTTGAGTGGATTTACTGATGCAGATTGGGCAGGAAGTTCAGTGGATCGGAAAAGTACCTTTGGGTACTGTTTCAACATTGGATCAAGAATGACCTCCTGGTGCAGTAGGAAATAGAAGTTTGTGGCTCTAAGCTCATCTGAGGCAGAATATATGGCGGCAAGCACAGCGTCGGGTGAGGCCATATGGCTTAGAAAACTGCTAGTGAACCTATTCAGAAGAAATATGGAGGAGACCAGGATCATGTGTGATAATCAGAGTTGCATTAAACTCTCTAAGAATCCAGTGTTTCATGATAGGTCGAAGGATATTGATATCCAGTGTCACTTTGTCAGAGACTGTGTCCAACAAGGAGTTGTACAGTTGAGCTACACTCCTACAGGAGAATAGGTGGTAGATATCCTCACCAAGGCCCTTGGAAAGTCAAATTCATACTACTTCAGGGACAAGATGGGGATGGTAAAGAACCCCTTTCAAAAGTAGAAATGAGTGTTTTAGCAATACGAATGAAGAGGGAGTTGCAGTGCAGATGCAGTGTTAGGAGAAAGGACCAGCAACAGCACAGATACAGTGGGAGTTGCAGTGCGGATGCAGTGTTGGGAGAAGGACCAGCAGCAACACGAATGCAGAGGGAGTTATCAGACGGATGTAGCAGTAGCAGAGTCATGGGCAGCAGTATAGGATGCAGTAGTGCAGAGGATGTTGGGCAGGGAGTTTTAGCATCAGCACAGGGGCTGATGCCGAATGATGAGGGTGATACTCAGTGAGGAGTATTACTAGAGCACAGTCCTCGCTGAGAGGCAGTGTTGATTTGGGGTAGCATCGGATGTGCTCTAGCCACGAAAATTGGTGGAGAGGCTAAGGCACATGAGATCTCCAATACCCAGAAAGGGTTTGGGCAGATTCTAAATAGTTTGGGAGATATTAAAATAATTAATATTTTGATGGAGTCCCTATGTCTAAACTTAGGGAAAATAAAATATTAATGTGTATTAATATAAAACTGTGTTAGAATGGTCCAACAGTCATGGATCAAGCCAGATCTAATCTTAGTCGTTGATTAGGGACTTAATCTCAACCGTTGAATTGTCAACAAGAAAGTATAAGAGGAGGCTTGAGGGTCATTTGGAGAACACACTGAGGGAGACTAGTCAGTTCAATTTCTGGAGCGGGGTTAGCTGAGAAATTGAACCAGTGGTCTGGAGAGCAGTCAGGAGGCAGTAAGTACAGAACAGAGAGACGAGAGATCAGCACAGAGGTAGAAAAGGGAGATCCAGGGCCAGAGGGAGCCACGTAGAGGCAGCAGAGACTGCGCAGAGCCAACAGGGCCTGCGTCATGTACACAAAGGTTGCAAGAGTGACGCAGAAGGCCAGAGAGGCTAAGCAGAGTCTCAATAGGTTGACGCAGAGGGTTTCAGGTCATGCAAAGGTCAGTAGGGTTGACGCTGGGTTCAGAAAAAGTGCTGGAATATTTGTCTATCTGTGGGCAAGCCAGTTTGGCACCCTATTGTACTAGAAAATTGTTGAATAATAAAATCCTCCCTTGCTGCACCAGTTTTCCCACATTGGGTTTTTCCGGGGACATTAGTCCAAAATAACCGTGTCAATGTGTTGATTCATGTGCATATGTTTGTTTCTGTATTAGGGTGTGATATCTGCAGCAGTATTTATTTTAATGTTTATTGAAGCAATTTCATGAATAACTTATGGTGAAATAAGTAGGAAAAGTAAATCAGTTGTTGCATTGATAGAATTTTCACAATTCCTTCGTTGGATCGTTACCTTTGCTACAAGAGCCCAAGTATTAAAGTAGCAAATAGATCACAAAGATTGAGACTCACTATTGCAATGATAGAAACAATGTAGGGGCATCAGTAGTGTGAGATCAAAATAGCACAGTGGAAGCGCAGATTGGTTCAGCTACAACTTATAGCAGGAGAATCAGAGTAGCACAATGATAGCATGGTGGACAGTGATTGTCGGATGATTTTCTTCACAAAGACTTCTAACTTCTCAGTGGTAGAGGGAGATCGTTTTAACTACAAAATAGGAGTGTGAGTTGCTCTAGGGAGGATGCAATCTCTCTAGAAGTGTGACTTGGCTAAGGCAGAGCGAGTTGTTGGGGCAAAGGGAAACCTTGCCAATCAAATCAATTTGCAGAGGAGAAGCAATTCCCAATTTGTGGCTTGATTTTCCAGATGAGATCGTGGTTATTTCTAGCAGTGCGAGTTTGTTGGAGAGGATGTAGTAAATTGTCAGAATGCAATTGCAAAGTCAGTTCAGGGTCTCAGAGGGAGGCCGAATTGATTTGGAGAAACCGAGTTGCTTCCAGGGGGGAAGCTCAACTAGTAGAAGTGAAGAAATGAAATTTACCGAAGGTTTGCTAATTTACGACAACCAATTGTAATATTTTCCAATCACAGTTTTGGACACCAGCAGCGTGGATCAATTCAGCTACATCATGTTCCCACAGATCAACAACTTGTAGATATACTCACAGAGGCCTTGGGCAAGGCAAAGTTTGTCTACTTCAGGGATAAGATAGGAGTAGTGGAGAACACCTTTCTCGCTAAGAGGGAATGTTAGTTTTTGGTAGCATCGAACAAGTGTTCTAGTCTCTATGGTGTCTAAGAGGCTAAGGAACAAAAGATCTCTAAAACCCAGAAAAGGTTTCGCAAAAAGAGCCTTAGAAACACCTCAATTAGATTAATTGACCATAATTAAATATTTCCCCAACTATAACTTGGGAAAACTAGTTAATTAAATTGTATTAATTAAGGAAAATCGATTTTGTTCTAGAGACTTCTGGAAAAGTGATTTAATGGAGTCAAGGTGATCTTAGCCATCGATCGAGATTAGCTCTTGGCTGTTGAGAGCTCAACGAGAGATTATAAAGAGCAAATCAATGGGGTTGGAGAGAATAAGAAGAGCAGTTCGACTTCCCAGTTGCATTGATTTAGTAAAGGCGCAGTTGAAGTAGAGGGAGACACTAGCAGCAGGCAGCGTTTTCAGCAGTGAGAATTTTTTGAGAAATTCTTAAGAGGTTTCCAGCATTCCAGTGTTAGGAAGGGAGGTTGATATTTCTAACAGAGAGGTTGTATTTAGCTAGTGTGAGCAGTCAGTTAGCCAGTGCAAGTAGCAAGAGCAGTATTTCCACTTCCAGTTGCTGGAAGAATTGTCAAAGCAAGTGCGAATATCTTCAGGAGGCAGAGGGAGGCAATTCAACTTGTAGGAAAGTGATTCTAGAGGCTGTGCGAATTTCCCAAAATCACCAGCGCGCATTTTTGGGCAGCAGTCCGAGTTGGCTAGGAGGAGGCCGAGTTGATTTTGCTAGAGGGTAAAGTGATTTCCCAGTTATTTTGCCAGCTGAGATAAATTTTCCAGAAACTTTGCCAGTAAATAGGCAAGCAGTTGTATTCTCTATTTTGCTGAAGAATTATTAATAATAAAACCCTCATCTGCGGCACTAGTTTTCCCTTCCGGGTTTTTCCAGGGACTATTGTCCAAAAATATCGGTGTACAATTTTTCCAGTATTTAATTTTTGTGAAGAATTGTAGTAGTGAATTTATCATTATTTGCGATAATTTTCTGAAGACAAATAAACTGCATAAGTTAGGAGATAAATATACAGTTACTGCGTTCATGGAAATTTCATGCCTAGGTCCTAGCCTATGTCAGGAGGGTAGTCTACAGAATTGAAGCTTGGCTCAATGATGTAAATGACATTCTTTGAAGTTCGGTGATGTAAAATGAATTTTCGAAACAAACAAATGTATATCTACAAGGAAAACTCAAACAACACTCTATCCATAGGAAGATTTACAAAACACTCTCTTGGATATTATGGACCATTTATCCTTTGGAGAAAATAAATGAAACAACTTACTTTTATCATTAACCTATTGTTAAGGTCATGTGTCAAACATTAATGAATTTATATTATCTTACAATATACAGTTTTCACCTCACATCAAAATCTACCCAACTTTTAATAAGTTTTTTAATGAAAGTGCTTTCAGATTTGACAACAAACTGCTAAGTTACATCAATGAAAGGGAAAATCCTGTAGATTGATCATTTTACTACTTGACTCTAGCTTTTCACTTGAAGCATATAGCGATAGATAATATGCATGTTCCCATAATTTTAGCCCATATCAAAGTTTACAAAGATTGTTCATGACAACTATAATGGCTGAAGACTGGTTCTTATAATTAAAGATTGAGGATACTGGATTTGCCAGACTGCACCATATTGACTTCTCTTATCAAAGAAATATATCTTGAATATTGACATAAGAAATATAGACAGGTCATTAATTTAATAATTATAATATCATATGAGAATAGAATGCCAATCCCCTTCAGAAAAACTTGTGCAGTTCCATGCACATTATTTCACAATGAAGAAAAGCAAGTTTCTTAATAATGTATCCTGAAAACAGTGTAGCAAATAAGAAAGAATATTTTACTGTGTGGATATAAATGCATACCATATGAGTAAAAAAATCCAATAGCCCTATAAGGTTTTATGACAGCATACAATAACTAAAGTTTGGTTGATTTTCTCCAAATCATTGAAAAAAATAAACTAACATTTCTCAGTTTTATAGCTAAGTACATATTTTTTACTTTGGTTTTATACCTATTGATTGTCAAATCTCTTCGATATGCATCTTGTTCAGCTGTTCCAAACTCCTGCAATAAGTTACCTGCCATTAGAATGATTTCAAGAAGAGGAATGTCCATTTCCAACAAGAATTCCAATTCTAACATCAGACTGGCATAACATCTAATGAACAAACAAAATCCATCCACACATCTAGTTCCAAGAATTTGCAATAATCCAAGAATAAGACTTCTTGTAAAATTTTCTTCTTATACCATGGAAGGAATACGACTGTCCTCTGCATATGTCTCAGATCGAAGATTGACAAAGTCAATCCATACATCAAAGATACGCATTCTTGCAGTCTCCAGGTGCTTTGATTGATCTGGGTTGCTGCAAAATGGCACCTTCATCAATATCACTTTAATGTAAGTTGCTTCACACATATGACAATAATTGAATTAATAAACCTATATGTCTAGACAAATCTTTGAAAGATGCTGCTATCAAATTGATAATATACACAACATAAATCCCATCAATATGTCTAGAAAATTATTTTAAAAAATGACACCTACAAATTGACAAGACCTAGGCAAACCTGACCTCCCTGCATTTATGGTTCCCTAGATGACGGCAATTCTCTAATAACTCAAAATGAGGCGTTGTGAATGATCGAAATAAGCTATGGCAAGAGACTACAGAGGAAAATATAAATGGCAGAAAAACTGACACCATATCATGCATAGTAAATTGAAATTCCCTTGTAACTCTAATGAGTTTGTTCACATCAAAATATATTCACATAGTTTTTGATAGCTACCAAATGTAACTATATTATCAACTAACCTGTAAGGGCTCTTAATTAATATTTTATTGCATTAAGAATATATATATGTCTAACTAAACTATGAGAACTCTTACTAAATGTTTTACTATATTAAACATCAGATACGTTAGTTTTTTATACCTCCGCAATATAACAGTATCTGACAGCACTAAATTTAGCCCCATAAACTATGACAATAGTGCAAAATGAGGGCTAGGATAAAGAGTAAATAAGAGACTAAATTACAACAAATCGCAATGGTTAAATAAATCATTAACATAGGCCCTAATTAATGGCTGGAAATGTGACTTTTACTCATTCAATGCAATCCAAAAAATTCCTAATCTTAGGATAATAACATCCAAGTCAATAAATGCTGAAAATATATGGTTTTGCTCCAATAAAAGTTAAAACCCTAATTTACCATAGAACAATAAAAAAATATTTTAAGAGTATAATTGATAGTCACAAGAGAGGTCTAGCGCCTTCTCAATCTAGGACTAATGGAGTCTAGGAACAAACTTGAGGAAGATTCAAAGTATATACAAAATTCAAGAAGAATAGGGTAGATTAACTTATACTAAGGTTTTGAATCAAGGCTATCAATTTCCACAAATGAATTAAGGGAAGGAACTAACATGCTACTTACTCAAAAACCTAGAAGAAGGGTTTGTTTAAGAAGGATAATGAAACAAATACTTTTTTTTCTTTTCTTTTTTTTATTGGTGGTTCACGGGGTGGCTGCTACATCCACGGAAAATCTGGGCAGATCAACCCCAAAGGGAATCTTTTAAAGCCTGTCGGCCAGACTAGCAAGGCCTAACCCCAAGGGCGTCGAGGAGAATGGACCCTATGACCTCCCGATCGGCGAGGTACTTAACAACGGGGATTAGACCAGTTGAGCTAACCCTTGGGGATAAACAAATACTATGTTAATATGCTTAATACTTGATTACATTCATCCAATAAAATATTAATCAAGATGAAAGAAGCTAACCTGCTAGATTTACCATGCATTTATCCAAGTTTCACCATAATCATCCATGAAAAGAGATCAAATCCATACAATTGAAGTCCCTAAGAAAGTTGCTCAACTATTGCTCCATAGCAACCTACAATCCGAGCGATGTATGTCTCTCAAGTTGTGCAATGATTGAAATCAGCCTAGCGCTTCCACTTACATACTAGAACAACCAAGTGCTTTAGCTCAAATGTAATAGATATAAAAATATAAATATCAATAAATAAATAATAATAGTTAATAAGTATAATTAATAATAATTGAAGGACATATCGCAAAGGATATGATTTTTATGAAGGAACTAACATACTACTTCCTCAAAAGCTTGGAAGAAGAGTTTGTTTAAGAAGGATAATGAAGAAAGGGAGGCAGGAGCTAGAGGGGTTAAATTTCACCCTGATGAACAAATAGAGCTTTAATATGCACGGGGGTTGGGTATCACCACTAATAACCAAGCAAAATACTTGGCCCTGTGGCAGGGGCTTGAATTAGATATTGCAAGGAGAATACAACAACCACTGGTCTTCGGGGAATCCATGATAGTTATTCAACTGGTGATTAAACTCAAAAGAAAATGCGTCCCTAACAATCGCCCAATATTGCAAAGGATAACAATGCAATTAAGGAAAATCAGGTTGGCAGAAGCGAGAGGGGTTATCCTTCGCCCTGGTGAAAAAAGAGAGATTCAGTATGCTTGGGGTCTAGGTATAATGAAAAACAATCAAGCTGAATTCTTAGCTTTATGGAAAGGACTAGAAATAGCCATAACAAGAGGAATAAGAAAACTATCGGTATTTGGGGATTCAATGTTGGTTATTAATCAAGCTCACAATCTCAAGGAATCTCGAAGTAAAGCAGATGACAATATTTTGATAAGGATCTCTAAGAAGTTGAGTCTCTTTGAGGAAGTAAAATGCTTTCATATTCTTTGCCATCTAAACGAAGAGGTCAATATTCTAGCCAACAAAGGGGCAAGATTAGATCAAGGAGTGATGGAATAGGATACCCAAATATCATATGTTCTGCTACTATGATTGGTAGACAAAAAAGAGAAGAAACATCAAACCGCATTGGTAGACAATCGTGCGATCCAATTCACTAGAAAATCAGATGGAGTTCTAATATCAAATCTTCATTTATTCCCTTCGGATCCACCCCATGCCAATTCCAAGGCAAATTGGATAGGGGACATAATGGTTCAAAGAAGATAGGAGTACACAGATCTTAATGTTAGCAGCCCAAGTTTTCTACATGACGCCAGAGAAGGGTCACCTAGCGGTTGATCAGGCTGAGAAGAATACTGGAGGGGAAATTTCATATTAATAACCTCAGAAACTCGAGAAGGACCCAGACCTCAGTCATTCCGAATTAATGGCATTCACTCCCTACAATGAATGTGAATTAATGGAGAAAGTTTCTTAGGATTGCAATCTTGGAGAAATGAAATGGGTTGCCATAGCATTGATTATCCACAATGGGAGTCGTTGTTGCATAAGTATATATTATATATATATATATATTATATTATATATATAATATATATATATATATATATATTGTTAATGAAGTTGTGTGTCAATTGTTCCCGCCTCGCGATGATGAAGTAGAACTGCTCTTTGCTACTGATACTCTAGGGGTAGTTCAGTACTAGTTGGGTTCAATGGCTTCGGATTTGCATTTACATGATCGAGACCTCAACAGGATGGCTCAACTAACCAACAAGCTCTTGGAATCAATAACATCTTTGTTAGAGCTCACAAACCAGCGAAATGACCTACCAGATAAGTAAAGGGCATTGCAATTGATGCTACTGGAAAAGAAAATTGAACTGCTATGGACAAATTTTGAAAAGCTCCAGGCTTTCATGGAGGCGAAGGCAGCAGTCCTGAACTTGAAAGTTATCAAAAGGGAAGGAGTGTTCAACCAAGGTTTGAAGTGCAGCCATGTGAATGTGAAGACATATGTTCCTCAAACAAGAAAAAGAAACCATAGCACACCCATCTGAGCTCTATGTTGATTTGGGATAGTAGCGGATGTGCTCCAGCCACGAAATTTGGTGACGAGGTTGGGGCATATGAGATCTCCAATATCCAGAAAGGGTTTGGGCAAATTCTAAACAGATCAGGAGATATTAAAATAATTAATATTTTTAATGAAGTCCCGGAAAATAAAATATTAATGTGTATTAATATGAATCTGTGTTAAAATGGTCCAAAAGACATGGATCGAGCCAGATCTAATCTTAGTCGTTGATTAAGGACTTAATCTCCGCCTTTGAGATGTCAACAAGAAAAGCATAAGAGGAGGATTGAGGGTCACTTGGAGAGTACACCAAAGTGATCAGTGATTCTATTCTCTAGAGTGGGATTTGCTACGAGAGATAGAATTACTGATCGGGAGAGAAGCTTAGGGGCATTGAGTACAGATAAGGCATAGATTGTGCCGGGAGAGCGGCGCAACAGCCAAGGAGAGTGACACAGAGCCAACAAGGGCTCACGCAGGGCCACGCAGAGGCAGCGAAGTGTTGCGTAGAGCACCAGAGAGGCCAACGTAGCTGACGCAGAGGCTCCCAGAGCTGACGCAGGGCCTCCTGGGGCTGACACAGGGCCAACGCTGGCCTAGGAGAGGCTGACGCAGTCCAAATTAGGCAGACGCTGGGTTGCAGAGCAATTTTGCGCTAAGGAACTGCCAGAAGGTTTTTCCGGGGTTTCAGCCAAGAGATTTCTCTCAAACTGTGAGATATAGCTGCTAAGGAAATTCTCTATTGGGTAGGCCAGTTTCAACACCCAAATTGTACTCTGATATTCCTTAATAAGAAAACCCTCATATAGTTGCACCGGTTTTCCCACATTGGGTATTTCCGGGGACATTAGTCCAAAAATAATGGTGTCACGTGGTGTGTTTGTTCTTGTTTCTTTTAGTTGTTGATCTGTAATATGTTGAGCATGCACTAGTGTTTATTTTCAATATTTACTTTGTAAATAACTTGTTAAGGAAAAATAACAAGTAGGTAGGAATAAATCAAATAAAGTGCATGGAGGGTTTCTAAGCTAAGTAAACTTAGAAACTTCAACATGGTATCGAAGCGTGATTGCAGATCACAAGAGGACTAAAAGACATCAGCCGAGTGGAGCAATAGCAACAAAAAATAGTTGTCCCGAGGTGACAGAGGTTGTTTCTAGCAGCGCAGAAGCCGAGAAGTGTGACGCAGAGCTAGCCAGAGCCACACAGAAGAAGCCGAGAGCTACGCAGAGCCTCAAAGAGGCCATCATTACTGACGCAGAGGGCCAGAGGGTTGACGCAAGGCATACCAGGGCTGACGCAGACCCATCCGGGGTGACGCAGAGCCAACGTGAGGCAAAGAGGGGCTGACGCAGTTCACAAAGAGGCAGTTGTTGGAGTCTAGAATGTTGCAGAAATATTGCAGAGTGGAGCTGGTGAGGTACTGTAGTCAAAACAATACCTGACAGAGCAGGGCTAGAGGAGTTGTTATCGAGGGTTTCTAGCCGAGGAACTTGGATCAGCAATGCAGTTGCACAAGACGATCAGAGTAGGGGGCATCTCGACAAACGGCAGAAGGATTTCCAGGAGGGAAATCAGAACTCAGAGGGAGTTTAGAAGAGAACTTCCAGACGGGAAATAAAGACTCAGAGGAGTAGAACAGAGAACTTCCAGACAAGAAGTATAGACTCAGAGGAGTCGAACAAAGAACTTCCAGGAAGGAAGTAGAGGAGCGTCATGGCATTTCACGGGGTAAGAGACCAAGATAGACTGGACGGAGCATCGAACTTCACAGTCTGGAAGGCCAGAATCTTATCAGTGCTTGATAGAAATTGTGTCAAGAACTTCGCCTTGAAGGTTATAGCCATCCCAGTTGAACCCAATGATAACAACAAGTACGAAGAGGAGATGGTGAGGGCCAAGTGCATTATCTTTGACGAGGTCAAGGATCATGTGGTACCACATACAGCCGAGAAGGAAATGGCAGTTGAGATGTGGGAGGCTCTCAAGAACCTATACCAGCATACTTTTGTGCAGAGAAGAATGTTGCTTGAGAGACACCAGACCAGTTGACTGCTAGAGGAGAGACACCGGATCAGGAGCTTATCATGAGGACAGCCCTGAATGCTGTCTCAGAAGATTGGGAAGTGTTTGTCCAAAGTATCCTGGGCAGACGGACTCTCCTACCTTGGGACGAGATGTGGGCATCTCTACGCCGGGAAGAGATCAGACAGCAGTCGAAGACAGGTAGCAGCAGCAAAGGGATCAAAGTTCAGTAGGAGGAGGATGTTGCCCTAGATCTGAGGGAAAGCAGGAGAAGCGGAAGAAGAAAGATCTCTCCACGATCAAGTGCTTCCACTGTGGGGAGATGGGTCATTATGCGACCCAGTGCCTAAGGAAGAAGAGTAAGGGAGAGTCTTCTGAGACTAAGGCAGCGCCAACATGGGCAGAGAAGGAAGTTTTGACATACCATGATTGTGCCATGAGTGCACACGCACCACTTGAGCGGAAGTGGGCAGACATCGAGCTGTAGTCAAGAGGACTATAGGGGATAAGGGGCACGATCCTCGAGGTACCCAGACTCTTCGATTAGACCTTGCTACGAGAGCCCCGTCAAGGAGTAGTAGGATTGGCTGAGTGGGTAGAGACGGATGCAGATGGAGCGACAAAGAGAGCTACAGTGCAGGAGTCCCAAGACAGCACAGAGCTAGCAGGTTGCAACAGTGTGAGAGGCACAGGAGTGTTGCACCAGTGCAGGAAGGCACAGCGAGGTGTGCAAAGATGTAGGGAGTTGTTGCAGCAACGCAGAGGTCAGAGAGTTGGAGTACTTGTCAGCGGCAGAGGGAGCTTCAGCATCAGTGGGTGTTTCTAGCCCACCAGGGAGGTCAGTTGGGAGATCAATTACTTACTTCTCAGTAACTGAGTTGCAGTGCAGCAGTGGGCAGCATGATGCAACATGATGAGAGGAGGTGCAGTGCAGATGCAGTGCTAGGAGGAACGATCAGCAGCAGCACAAATGCAAAGGGAGTTGTCGTACAGATGCAGCAGTGGCTGTGGCAGAACCATAGGCAGCAGTACAAGAGGCAGCAGTGCAGAGGATGTTGGACAGGAAGGCCTTGTTGAAAATAATACTGAGAGGGGGGGTGAATCAGTATTATCTAGTCCTTTTAACAATTCTTCCTCATTTATACTTTGAATTATTTTTGCATATCAATACCATAAAACAATGAGCATGAACAAGAAAAACAGACAGTCACATCAAAGAACACCAGATATAAGGTGGAAACCCAATGTGGG
>APFE030045379.1:0-13023 GCA_000404065.3 Pinus taeda | reverse complement strand
TCCTTCAATTCCTAAGAGAGATTACTTGAAAAGCATAATCAATTGACTATTACTTAGCGAGATCCCATAAATATGTCGATCAGGAAAATAAAATTGAAGTTAACAAGCAAATCCCGGGGCTCGTTTTTGTAACCGAAAACCTTGTATGAGGCCAGCAATAAACATCATCAAGACTAATGGTAGCATAAACAAGAAGTAGTGGAAGGGCCCTATTGGAATGTTGTTGTACACAAGGGGAAACCTATCAGAATGAAGGACCACAAAGAAGGCACAACCAACCTCTTATATATGTAGACATGATGCAAATAAGAGTTGTAGTTGAAATGAATGTTTACATGACTAGAAACTTCAACCGTAAGTGACATGAGGGAAAAATTTGTTATGGTGGCAAAGTTGTGATCAAGAGTGCTTCAGGGGGTCTCAAGTTGGAGCCTTGGTCAAATTAAATACCATGCTTGGTTTGGCCAATGGTAGCTCCTTGATAGCCAGAGATCCATTTCTGGAGAAGTGCATCCTTACATAAAACAACAAAACAACAAAACAATTTTTTAAGTAGTCAAACCGAACAAGAGCTTTGGTGGGAAATGCATAACAAAACCAATCAATACAATCATGGTATTTTAAGTGCAAAGACAAGTTATAAAAACAAAAATTATTGATAATTTTGAAGACATACAACAAAATGATTCTGTATATTTGATTTTTCAAGGATACTAACATACATGTTGATAATTTCCTGTAATAAAGAAGAAGTATTTTTGCCTTGTATGAAAGCATAATTTACAAATATTATAATGTCTAAATGCATGCAATAATTTTACATGTTGTTGCATCTATGGAAAAAGGAAGTTATGCTGCTCATACAAAGAGAAGTGGCATGAGAGTGACAAGGGGTGCGCAGCTGCGATGCACATCGTCTGTGAGGACAGGACAACTGATGTCAATGTCAGCAATGCCCCAAGGAACATTGTTGAGGATGACCATGTGACAACATCTAATGTTAACACACCATCAGCCACAGAACCACCGTCAACAACAGTCCAAGGGGCAAGTTCAACTAAAAAGATCAGTGCTATAAGAGGATGGACAAAAGAACAAATGTTAGTTGCAATTGATGACATAGAGTTTAATGGATACTCAGTTCAGGCATCTGCAAAAAAACATGGAATTCCTCCCTCATCAATACATTATTGGATAAATGGACTGACTCATACAAAACGTAGAGGGCCTCTTACAATTATGACTGAGGAGGAGGAGGGCGAGGTGGTTGAGTGTTGTAAAGAGATGGCCTAATTGGGACATGGGCTAGAGTTGATACAACTCAAATCCACAGTTGCTCAAATATGTCAAGGGAGGCCAAACCCATGCAAAGATGGGTTTCCTGGTAAATCATGGTGGTTTGGGTTTAAAAATAGGTATCCAGAACTTGCATTACGTACTGCTGAGGGCCTTGATAGAGACGAAGCATTAAATTTCTGCCCTGCAGTTGTGCAAAAGTTCTATGACACACTTTATAATGCTTACGATAAAAATTCTTTTGGAGCAGACCATATATGGAACTGTGATGAAACAAGTTTACAAGCAGGGAGGAATTGTGGCATGTGGGTAATTGTCAAGAAAGGGAGCTGAAATGTGCCAAAGATTTTTCCTAAGAGTAGGGAGTGGATAACTATTTTATGTTGTGTCAATGCAATTGGTACTTCAATCCCATGATTTTATCTATTCAAAGGTAAAAATAAACTAAAAAACTATATACAGAACTGTGAACCAGGTGCATGCATGGCTTCACATCCCCATGCATGGATGACTAAAGAACTATTTTTAAGTTGGCTTTTTCACTTTACTGCATCGATACTAGGTGGCATCTCGCCTAATAACATACGCCTATTGATATTAGATGGCCATGGGAGCCACATGGCTGTACAAACAATTGAGGAAGCAAACAATTTAGGAATCGACCTATTGACATTGCCTGCTCATACCACTCACAGACTGCAACCCCTTGATGTTAGTGTGTTTGGCCCTTTCAAGAACTATTTCAGGTTGAAGCACGCTGCATTGATGGCCAAGAATCTAGGGGTTGAGGTGAAAAGGTTCGAGCTAGAAGAGCTTGCAAGTAAAGCTTTTAAAAGTGCTTTGACACCATAAAATATCAAGGCTGGCTTTAGGAGGACAAGAATCTGGCCATTAAACTATGATGCTCTTGTGCATGATACTAGTTGTAGCCAGGCATTTCATGTGGATGGCTAGGAAGAAGGGAATGCCAAAACAAGTGTTGAAGTGTAAGAAGTAGATGACCAAGATGATGTTGTTGTCGCTGGTAATATGATTTCCCTATCTCAAGGACACTTATACGCTGAAGATGATGAAACTGTATGTGAAACACAATATAACCATGAACAAATTCACAATAACATGGAGATTGTTCCACCAACTCAAGAACATGAAACTCATGTTGCTGATATTGTTAATGACATTGTTGAACATGCAGTTGACAATGACCAATTGAAATTGTCAAGCCAAGTAACCCCACCTTCATGGCTAGCAAAAGTAATGATTAATATGAATGCACATATTGTCTCAGCAACCAATGAAGAAAGCATGAACATGCCCTCACAACCAGCAAAATTGAATAGTGAAATTGTTCATTATTTTTGTGGACAATAGATCAATGGAAGAAGATGAAGCACATAAAGAGGCATCAAATGAAGATAATGATATAGTTCAATCAGTTCCATCAGATACTGAACGGGAAGTACCAAGCAATGACATGCAGATGGGAGGGGTGGAGAAGACACTTGGTCAGTTCCTAAAGCTACCAGTAGAGAGAGTATCAATGAAAAAAAAGCAAGGTGCACCTAGTAGTCTTCGTCTGCGCCGAAGCTCATAGTGACTCACCTCAGAGGACTATATAAACTTGTAAGTTGATTATGAAAAAAATAAATTTGAAATGCAAGAATTAAAACAGAAAAAGAAGGATCTAGTCAAGGAGAAGAAGGCAGCAAGGATTGTTGCAGCGCAACATCGAGTAGATGAAAGGATTGAAAGAGATAAAGCAAAGCAAGTTAAGGACCAAAAAAAAAAAAGGCAAGATAGGAAAAGGGAAAAAGAAAGGCACAACAAATGCTTGAAAAGGAACAAGGGATGATCAATATGGTTGACAATGATACAAGAATAGCTGATGAAACCAAGATTATTTGAAACTCATTAGACTCCTTTGCAGATAATACACCATTATTCCAAGATCTCATAAACATTCAAGTGCCTCACTATCAAACTGAGGGTTTACCCACTTGCCTTATTCCTACAAGAGTTGGTGTCAATTCTATGTATGCTCATTACACATCTCCACTTAATGCAGGGGTCAATAGTGCAAATGTGAGGTATGGTACTCAATACCTCCATGGTTGGAAGCTGCAAATTGGAGTCAATCATATGGCAACAATCAACCATTTCCTAATCAACCCTTGACAGGTAGGCCAACCTACCTGGCTCAAGAAGGTAACTCAGGGAGTTTTGGCACTCAATATTCTCAGGGCCATAAAGAATAGGGGTGTCATATGTTTTTGGTTGTAACTACATTATGATGTGGATTTTGGATGGATTGTATCTTTTTCTTGTCACATAAACATTTTGGCTTACAACCTAGGTTGTTTTATTTCATAATGTGTGCAACATTGTAGCCAAAATCCATTTTAGAAGGAACATATATAGTCTATTATAATGTAGAAATCTTACAAGATTCTCAGGGTCATAAAGAATAGGGGTGTCATATGTTTTTGGTTGTAACCACATTATGATGTGGATTTTGGATGGGTTGCGTCTTTTTCTTGTCACAAAAACATTTTGGCTTACAACCTAGGTTGTTTTATTGCTTGGAAACGCTAACAACATTATGGTTCTATGCATTCACTACATTGAAAAGCCAACAACATCTTGGTTGGTTGTAAAGCAGTTTTATTTGCGAGCTAAGCACAAATGTTTATAAAAAAATGATTATTAACATTGAAAGACTATTTATTACAGTGGAAGAGTAGCTAGAACATGTTGTGTTATATGAAAAATACAAATCAGAATGTCAATGTAATGTTTTGCAATGAGATGAGATGCAAACATGCAATGCTCAAATAAGAAAGACAAAAAGAGAAACTAATGAAGTCTGCCACGCAATGGATGCAAACATAATAGTTAGACCTGAAACCAATGGCTCAAAAAACACACCAACCTCTGAAATATTTAAGAGAGATGATATCAGTCCACAAAAGATGCTACAATGATAACTTAGATACTTATTCCCCTTTTGAAATTGTTATGTCAATTCATATTATGTCTTGGGGCATCTTTTCCACTGCAAAGATGAACAATATTTCACAAAATAAATCACTTAATACTTCACCATTAGCTTCAAAATGATGCTCCCAAGACTGATAAGTGATTTCTTATGGATATTAAACCTTAGAAAATTGATTTCTTCCTACTGAAACAAGTACACCAGATCTCGAAAATCATATTTCAGATATCAGAAAACATATACCAGACCATAGAAAAACACTTAGAAAGTCACCAACAGAAAAACATATGACTTTATTAGCCTCTTATGGTCAATGTTCGATGGTATTAAGCTTATTATTATTGTCTTATGGTATTTATTAAGTCACAGTAGCAATATGATTCAGATCTAATTATTCATTGTAGTGAAGAAGGATGATAGAAAGCAGGCCACTGTAACCAATATTTCAACTTTGAAAGAATAACCTAGATCTAAGTAAGCTTACCTACAACATCTAGAGCTAAGAGAATGAGAGGGAGGATATGTGGATGTGATCCTTCATACACATGGATAGTGCCATGGTCCATTGCAACAACATCAAGGGAAACTAAAAAGGAACCTAGGGTTTGCGATGCCTGAGAGTAGGATGATGCCTGAAATGCTTCGAATCTAGCAGTTCTTTTAGATGATGAGGAAGCAATCATAAACAAGAAGAAACCATCCAGTTAGGTTCCATGTCTCATATCCTGCTAGGTCCCTTACTATAATTTGACCTCTACCCCGACAAAAGACAGATTAAAGAGGACAAATACGTACTGAACTCCTTGGGATCTATCAAGTTTTTCAAATGATGAGGAAAGCTAAAGCAATCATCCACATCCACACAATCTCAAAATCACTAATCGACATGCTTATTACGTTAATTCACATCCACAAGCCTATCTCCAAGACGATGGTGTGGAAGGAAAAGTAAATGTTAGCAACCCTCAACTGAAAGTAGCTAATTTAGAAACTAAAAGCCATGCACAAAAGTCACCTTTATGTTAATTTTAGATCTCACTTCTATAAGATTCCTTCTCTACTTTAATAATGCAATAATTTTGTAAGGAACGATGATAAGTATAGGAAGGATACATTATGCAAGAGTTAATATTCTCGAAGAGTAGCTAGAACATGTTGTGTTATATAAAAAATACAAATCAGAATGTCAATGTAATGTTTTGCAATGAGATGAGATGCAAACATGCAATGCTCAAATAAGAAAGACAAAAAGAGAAACCAATGAAGTTTGCCACCCAATGGATGCAAACATAATAGTTAGACCTGAAACCAGTGGCTCAAAAAATACACCAACCTCTGAAATATTTAAGAGAGATGATATCAGTCCACAAAAGATGATACAATGATAACTTAGATACTTATTCCCCTTTTGAAATTGTTATGTCAATTCATATTATGTCTTGGTTCTTCTTTTTCCATTGCAAAGATGAACAATATTTCACAAAATAAATCAATTAATACTTCACCATTAGCTTCAAAATGATGCTCCCAAGACTAATAAGTGATTTCTTATGGATATTAAACCTTAGCAAATTGATTTCTTCCCACTGAAGCAAGTACACCAGATCTTGAAAAGCATATTTCAGATATCAGAAAACATATACCAGACCTTAGAAAAACACTTGGAAAGTCACCAACAGAAAAAAAAAAATTTGAATTTATTAGCCTCTTATGGTCAATGTGCAGGGGTCTTAGGCTTATTATTATTGTCTTATGGTATTTATTAAGTCAAAGTAACAATATGCTTCAGATCTAATTATTCATTGCAGTGAAGAAGGATGATAGAAAGCAGGCCACTGTAAGCAATTTTTCAACTTTGAAAGAATAACCTAGATCTAAGTAAGCTTACCTACAACATCTGGAGCTAAGAGAATGAGAGGGAGGATATGTGGATGTGATCCTTCATGCACATGGATAGTGCCATGGTCCATTGCAACAACATCAAGGGAAACTAAAAAGGAAGCTAGGGGTGATGATGCCTGAGAGTAGGACGATGCCTGAAATGCTTCGGATCTAGCAGTTCTTTTAGATGATAAGGAAGCTATCATCAACAAGAAGAAACCATCCAGTCAGGTTCCATGTCTCATATCCTACTAGATCCCCTACTATAATTTGACCTCTGCCCTGACAAAAGACAGATTAAAGAGGACAAATACCTACTAAACTGCTTGGGATCTATAAATTTTTTCAAATGACGAGGAAAGCTGAAGCAATCATCCACATCCACACAATCTCAAAATCACTAAGCAACATGCTTACTAAGTTCATTGACATCCACAAGCCTATCTCCAAGGCGATGGTGTGGAAGGAAAAGTAAATGTTAGCAACCCTCAATTGATAGTAGCTAATTTAGAAACTAAAAGCCATGCACAAAAGTCACCTTTATGTTAATTTTAGATCTCACTTCTATAAGATTCATTCTCTACTTTAATAATGCAACAATTTTGTAAGGAACGATGATAAGTATAGGAAGGATATATTATGCAAGAATTAATATTCTCGAAGAGTAGCTAGAACGTGTTGTGTTATATGAAAAATACAAATCAGAATGTAAATGTAATGTTTTGCAATGAGATGAGATGCAGACATGCAATGCTCGATTAAGAAAGACAAAAAGAGAAACCAATGAAGTCTGCCACCCAATGGATGAAAACATAATAGTTAGACCTGAAACCAATGGCTCAAAAAATACACCAACCTCTAAAATATTTAAGAGAGATGATATCAATCCACAAAAGATGCTGTAATGATAACTTAGATACTTATTCCCCTTTTGAAATTGTTATGTCAATTCATATTGTGTCTTGGGGCTTCTTTTTCCACTGCAAATATGAACAATATTTCAGAAAATAAATCAATTAATACTTCACCATTAGCTTCAAAATGATGCTCCCAAGAATGATAAGTGATTTTTTATGGATATTAAACCTTAGTAAATTGATTTCTTCCTACTGAAACAATTACACTAGGTCTCGAAAAGCATATTTCAGATATCAGAAAACATATACCAGACCTTAGAAAAACACTTGGAAAGTCACCAACAGAAAAAACATATGACTTTATTAGCCTCTTATGGTCAATGTGCAATGGTCTTAGGCTTATTATTATTGTCTTATGATATTTATTAAGTCACAGTAGCAATATGCTTTAGATCTAATTATTCATTGCAGTCAAGAAGGATGATAGAAAGCAGGCCACTATAAGTAGTTTTTCAACTTTGAAAGAATAACCTAGATCTAAGTAAGCTTACCTACAAGCACATACTTCTGTAAAATATCTTAACTATCAAACACATCCATAAGGTGATAACCCTGACTCCATAAGGCGATAAGGTTGTAAGGTTGTATATAACTATAGATATAATTTAATCCCATGTCATCTAGAAGTGTTATTAACCTAGTTGTGACTAGAAGTGCAAGAATTCACATATATGTATTCAAAAGAACCTATAAATAGTAGAAGAGAATGAACAAAAACCTGAATGCTAACCGAGATATGTGAATTTACAATAAAGTGTTATCCACTCCATTGGATTTCAATCACTTAATTTCAAATCCCGAAAAAGAACATCTTTCTCCCTCAAGATAAAAACTCCTTTATATTATAACAACATTCATATAAAAACTGATAGAAAATTAAGAATAACAACATTAATATAAAAAATAGTAGATAATTAACAATAACCACAGTAAACTTTCATTACGTTGATATTAAAAAACGATAGCTCCGCGTAAGAACCCTCCCAACTAGGGATGATTTTCCAAAAAAAAATCCATCTTAAAGCACTGTAAGATGGAGGGTCTTTGCTTTAAATAGTAGAAGAGAATGAAAAAAAACCTGAATGCTAACCGAGATCGAAAATGGAAAAGAAATCTGCCTTATTAAAAGAACCCTTATCGAGAGAACATTTCAAAAGATAAAGATTCGAACCTAAAGACCCCCAAAATAGAGATTGTTAAAATAAAACTCACTGGAGAGGTTCTGAGGTGAACAACATAAAATTTAGGTAAACTTTACTTGTGTAAAATACTTGGAAACCATCATAACTCTAAAAGCCTACTCAAATAGAGACCAATGCTTAGAGCATGAAAAGTGGAAGGCAAATCAGGAAACAAAGAGGGTTGCAGAGCTCACTTGGAAACCTAGAGTGTTTAAATGAGAGTGAGGAGAAGTGATGGGAAAACTGCAAAACCTTAAACCCCTAACCTGCAAAACCATAAACCCTCAAAACAAACCCCTAACCTACAAAACCCAAAAACTGCCATTAACTCCAAGTGCAACGTTAACAAAAATTCCAATAAGGTGTTTTGTGTTGAAAAACAAATCAGAAATGGCTGGTAGGATTAAAAGCCTACAAGATAGAAGCCATGTCCAAGTCCAGAGCTCGCCACACCTTTGCTAGACCTTCTCCAGAGGTCGCCACACCTGCAACAAGTTAGAAATTATCAGATGGAGAACAAAAAAACCGAAAAACCAAAGAAAAACATGCAATTACCTGTAAATGCAACCTTCGACCTTGAACTGGCTGAAATTGGTACTAGCTCCTCCCCAAATAACAAATAGCATGAATTAAAAAACCACCAAGGAAACCCTAAACCACTAGCGGTCCCAAATGATCAACAGTTGCAGGCAAGAAACCACAAGAACAATAGAAACCTTGCTCCAACCATGGATGCGTATCAGAAAACAATGGCGGACATTAGCTCAACCATGGCGGACAAAGTGCGTAAGTACTAGAGCCCTCCTGTGCCATTGTTGGCGGAGGGCTTCACCCAACAACCGGACCCAAATAGAAAAACAAGAAGCAAACCATACATCACGGAAATGAGGCAAAAACAACACTGCAGAAGGTGCCCAAACGAGTTTTGAAACCTTGACACGCTGCCCAACACGTGGCAGTCCACGTCAGACACGTGTTGTACGACGACAACTATGGTTCATGTGGGTGTAGGTGAGGTGGAGGGGAGGGCGCACAGGTAATGGCATCCCTCCCTATATGGTTCATTTCTGGAAATCTCCAACAACAAAATTTATTCATATTTTTTTATGGGTCAAACAAATTGACAAGAAAATTCAATCCAGGATCTATCAGAATAATAAATGTACATCGAGATGCAAGAACAAAATTCAATGAAGAGTGAGATTTCTGAAAATCATAATAGCATATCTCCAAACACGCTCACAAATTGTGATATTCTATGGAGGATCGTAGCAAGGAAAGAGAATTGTGATATTTTATTTTAACCAATTCTATGTATCTTCTAGTCTTTTCGGCCTTATCACATCGTGACTATGGGAGATCATGGCACAAGAAAAATATGTGAATAGTGTACAATTAAAAATAATGTCAATTTCTCATTAAAATATATAATAAAGATTTAGGATGAATATATATTGAGATTCTATGCATTTATTTATTTATCTTAATTTATTATTAAAATATAAAATATAACATATAAACTTTTTAGAAGATAACTTTTTTCTAATTAGTTCCAATAATATACATACATAATACATATATGTTATACTATATTTTATAATATATATATAGTTATTATTTATATTGACTTCAGTAATAAGTATTATATTAAAAAAACTAGACTTTAAGTGTATTTTTAAGAAAGTTTTTTGGTTTGTTTCTGATCTAATTTGTCTAGAGTTCGGAAGGGATTCATTGAAATAACAAGTTTGACAAATTAGCTCTTCACAATCGAAGCGCCTCATGGATTTTTGAGGGTGTTTCATCCATATATGTAGTTAAAAAACTAATTTAAACAACACAAATCAATATTTGGCCGCAACTATTTTCAGACGATTCCGACCAAAAATTTGCCAAAAACTCCAAGAAGTTGCACTTAAAGGCTACTCCTAATAAAATTATAATGATGGACAAGAATAATTGTACATAAATTCGTATTTCAACAAATGAAATTAACAGGAAAGTAGTTCATATCTGAAAATAAAACCAATGAGTAAAACTTAAATTGATCGCATTCTAAATCTTAACACTAACTTAAATTCAATATGTTTTCTTTAATTTAACTATATTTAAACTAAGCAACAGAGACTAGCTACTATGTAGCACTTGTTGTCTCTTGTTTTTAGTTAGTTTGCAATTTTATTTTATGTATACTTGCTTATGTTCAAACTTTCAAGGGTTAAGAAACACCACAAGCGGTATCAAAGCTTTTTTTTGAGCCAACATGCCCTTGAATTTCAATAGATTATTTTGTTTTTTAAGGTAGATATTTGTTCCTGTATCTTTCAATAACACAATGATTTTTCATTCAATGTGTAAAATTGTGGTTGGAGAAGCATACACATAATAAAAACAAGTGGAATGACATTGTTGGAAATCCTTGTAACCCCTAGTATTGACACCCCTTTGAGTAGTATTGCATCATATGAAACTTACATACAAATATCACTTCCACATACATTCATGCATATCAAAAGTCTTGTACATATACCTTAAACAAATCCTACATCAATCAATCAACTTTTTTGTTGTTGTACTACCTTGATAACATCACTTGGGGAGATGGGAGATCACTCTCTAATACTTGGATAATTGGTTTATATCGTTAAGTGAATAGTTGAACCTCCTTAATTACTACCTTAAGATATTGGGATGGCCACTATTGTTGAACCTTGAAAGTATATCATAGATCTATAGAAACTAACACTCCTTTGTCTCCAGGACCCTGTAGTCAACAAACAAAATTCCTACAATTTTGTTCTGTAAGCTTAGCAGTACCTTTCATTCATTCATCTATAAACAAGCAGGTTACAAATATATGGTTCATTTGGTGGCCTCAACCTGCTCAATGGGAAACCAGGTCTGTTGGCCACCAAATCACATTATAAGCCATCCAAAACATAAATAGTAAGTATTTTTAGCAAAGCCTTATAAGGCTGAGAGTCTGAAAACCAACTAATAAACATTAGACTAAAATCATAAATGATACCCGACATAAACAACGAAAAATAAGCCAAAATTAATAGTCATAGCTTCAATCCATTACTTATCTGACGATGCCACCAGAGCAGGATCTTTACCAATTTATCCTGGTAATTCAGATTGCGGCAGGGATGGGATATGTCGCTCGATGTAGCAACGACAAGCATTTTGATTCTGCAACTAATGTTGGATAAGTTGGAGCTCGTTTTCAATGTCTTGTAGAGTTGGTTTGGCCTCACTATGCGTCATTGTGCTAGTGGTCGCAGTTATTTCTTTGGCCACTATGCACTTTATTAACTAGTAAAGATGAATGGATTGTCTGAACATGGTGATACGACCGTGCAAGTACCCAGGGTTTGTGATTAGTTCCCTCCCCAGTATTTGACTGGCGGTTCAATCTTAGCTTGCGAATTCAAGTCTTTCTCCTAGTTCAATCAATTGTTTCACCTACGTCGAGGTCTCTTCATAGTAAGCCTTGATCATGGCCTGAATATTCTCATAATTTGTTTTTCGATCCATTTGCCACCCAATCCCCTACCATGTAGTCCTTTGTTGTGCAGTCTCGTGCTGCACAGTCCTCTGCCAAGTAGTCCATATTTGCGTCATCACTTGTCGTGAAGTCCCTTGCTGTGTAGTCCCCTTCTGTGCAGTCATCTATCGCACTGTTTCCTACTGCAAAGCCTCCCACCGCATAGTTCTCCTGCATGCGATCCTCTGCCACTTAGTTCAACCAGAATATGGATCTACATCTTTTTCTTTATCTTCTTGGTGTCTTCTGCCTCTTTTGCCTCGACGCAAGGCTCCATCGCGAGGCTGAGACTTCACCATGTCTGCCAAGGTTGGGCCCCCTTTCTTCACCCTTCTCCCACTTTCCCGTGCTCATGACCCAACCCATGTACAGAGGCCAGATGTAAAGACAACATAGGGCCTAGAATATAATTTGTACAAAGAACCACCCAAAAAAAAGCATCAACTTAATGAATGGCCGAAAAAATAAATGTAATGTTGGACAATGTTGCGTCCCTTCAGAATTCCATCACCTGACCTAGCAAGCATATATAATTAATAACCTTCTAGATTTGGGAGGTATCACTAGAATAAGAACAGTGTTCCCCATACCCCCTGAGCCCTAAGTTCGTAGACTTGGCCCTGATCATTTTCCAAAACCCTTGCTCTCCACAGGGCTTGCCCCGATAATTCAAGATTAAATCAGGAAACCCAATTACCAACATGCAGATAAAACATCATGATAAAAAACTCGAAACTAGTAAACATGCCCATGCGAGAAAGAAGATTTCAAAAAGATATAGAAATCGACATCACATAATCGAGAAGGCTTATATTGCCAGTCACAAAAACTGATAATTTAACCAGGTTTTCCTTTCCCCTCTGGTGTTAGGGTCCCACCCTAACCCCCTTATCTATGTAATGGGACCACGTCATAGTCAAGAGTCAATAAAGCCCATATTAATAATTGTAAGTGGTTAATCCGCAATTAATAACGGAACCACAGTTAGTTGCAAATGGCCGTAGTATTAGATAGATGGTATTAGTAATACCACAGTATTGGCCCGTGGTATTGCATGTATGAGACATATATAAAGGATAGAGACTCCCTGCGAGGAGCATCGTGTCTTATTTTGTAATCGAGCTCTGCTCTATTGGAGGTTGCCCCCTCGAAGAGGCAAGTGAACATTACTCTATGAATAATAAAATCATTGCTATTCTGTGT
>APFE030045371.1:1548-14648 GCA_000404065.3 Pinus taeda | reverse complement strand
CCCTCGGTTTCAGTCATGTTCTCCTGAATTACTCATGTTATTTAGGTGGACAGACTGGATATTGATGAGACATTCCTTGCGTGAAAAGACCATTTAGGGATTGAATTTGACTATTAGCTATGTGTGAGGTGGGGAACGAAAGCTGGTCTACGAGCTGGACGACTTGGCCTTCATGCGGAAAACACATTACTCTAAAGAGTGAGGAGACAATGGCTCCCATGCTATAAATATAGTCACGCCCAAGGAGAAGATTATAGTCTAGAGATCCTTGGACTACCATTACGTTCATATAAACAGTTTTCCTTCTCAAAGTAATAGGCACATTTGGAAGGATCCCTAATTGTCGACTGGTTCCTTTGTCGAAGCCTGTCAGATTTCTCATCTCAGGCAGAAGCGATGACGAACCAAGCACTTTCCAAGCAGTTGAGGAAAGGATACTCACATAAGCCCCTTCATCTATGATAGTGCCGGCCATGACCATTCTATATGCTTGTACAATGATTCAGAATGGAACATTAGACAGTAGATGGGGTTTGCCTAGTAGATTCCAATCGAAGGAAACGACTAGGTTGCTTGGAGGTGGGACCGAATAGATCGCTGGATATGACCCTAACAAACTTCCTTCCTGCGGTAAAGGAACAGGTAGATTGCCCCCATGTTCTTCGGCGACTGTATCGTCTGAAGATGGACCTTCCGAAGGAAATATCGGGTCAACTACCGCCTCGACCTTTTGAATTTCGTCTGGTATGGATTCAGAGGGTTTATCTTCAATGATAGACACTTCAATTGACCACAATGGTGTGTCAGTCAGATTTTCAACCAGTGATGGACTTGGCAAGAGTTTCTTATATCCAGGAGGAAGCCGTAGTGGTGAAGCCAGACGGTTATCCAAAAATCTTTTAGCTTTGTCTAGGAAGGGACACCGATGGACGACGTGATCACCTTCACACAGTTTACAAGGAAAATTACATTTCCTCTTCTGTCTAGATACTTCACTTTCACTAGTTGACGGTGTACTTTCAACACGATCAGAGGTTGATGATACTGGATTGTGCAAACGAGGAGATCAATCCCTTAAGATTCGAGGGATGCAAGGAAAATCTCGATGATAGTGGTCTCCTTTGCAGATGAAACATGGATATTTAGGCTTGGATGGTGCAGTGTGTGGATTTTCGCTAGACGATGCACAGTTTCCCCTTTTTGCCTTTGGCTCCTTCTTCTTTTCCTTCTTCTCCTTCCCCTTCTTCTCCTTCTTAGTTACTTGATTTTCAGCTTTACCAGCTTCATCAAACGAAGAGGAAGGAGGAGAGGGAGAAATGGATGAAGTAGAAGGTTGGGGGGTAACTCTAGTATCATCTAGTTGCTGACTTGATTGTTCAGGAATCACGGTGTTCTAAACGACAGAGGTAGAGAAGAGCCATATTGGCAAGCCAATTTTCAATCTTGGAAGTGACAATGTGGCCATATGAGGTGCACCAACATCTCCCCAAGAGGATAAAGGACTAGGATTTCCTCCAAGGGGAAATCCTTGGTTGGTAGACTCCATTTTCCTTAACCTAAGACCAACGCAGGAATAGTGATAGTATTCTGATTAAAATAAATTTTAGACGCTTTGACACAACTTGTTTTTTCAATTTTTAAGAGTCGAGAAAAAACAAAATATGACTCTAGTTGTCTTTGATTTTTAATGAGCCTAAAGTGACAAGTGCTCAGATGGATCTTTTCCTTTAAGGAGTCTGAAAAGGAATGAAAGAGAATACTCTGGAAATCTAGACAGAGGGATTACCAAACCAATCGCAAAACTGCAGAATACTTTTTACGGTACGGCAGCCAATCTTCCTGAATGTTGTGTTGAGTGCATTGCGATCGATATGGCAGTAGACACGGCTTAATAAGGATAAAAGATATAGCCTATTATGGTCTCCCAATATATACTCAACGGTATGTGGGAGCACAAGTCCGTACTGGAACTTGTCGTCTCAAAGAGGAGGAATCACCCAACCGGCAATGAAAGTGATAGTTACCAGGCTCTACGATGCTGGAATACATCTCTAGCCTAGACTTCTAAATGTTGTGTGTTAGGTTCCAAAGCATTTTTAGGTTCATTAAATTTATTTTACAGTTGATATTGCTTAAGGAATTTTCCTTTCAGGTTCACCGCGTGATGTAGATATATAATTCCTAAAATGCAATCTAAGATGATAAACAATCATTTAATCTTCTTTTCGCAATGAAAAACCTATCTACTAAGGAAAGAGAAATGAGATTCTTTCAACATAGAGCATACAACACACACTAGATGCATTGTCCTAAATCAAACCAAAAAGAAGTCTAAATGCAAATGCACATGCATGTATTTGTTTTTTGCTTTATTAATGTGTGAATGACAAAAAGAATGCTGAGTACAAATTTGAATTATATTTTGAAAGAGGCAGTATTAACAAATTTCTCTTCAAAACGAAAGGAAGATAATGACGACACTTTGCGATTTCGAATTGAGAATTGCTTTCGACACTCGAAAGACTACTAATTCAAATCAAATACAAGAGTAACAATATAATCAACCATCAAGAACAATAGGATTCTTTTCTACGACTGAAAATGACACTTGCGACACTTCCAAATCAAGAAACGAAAGTTTGATTACGCTACTTCTTTGTAAAAGGGAACTGAAAATGGCGCACAATAAATAAAAACATTCATAGTTCTTTGCATAGTGGAGGCGGGATGATGGAAAGGAAGTGGATTTCCATAGAGCTATACTGATCACAGACAGCAAAACTCCTGAATAGAGCTGAAGAGAGTGAAGAAAAACCAAAGTTTGAAGGAAAAATTAACCTTTTCTGACCATCACACCTGTTACAGAGGGAATCCAGTATGCATCCAACCTACTGCACATGGGAGGTGCGATGCATACAAAATTCCTTGAAGAGAGGGTGCGATGGTACCAGTGTGAGACTTTTACTTGGTCTTTGGTCACAGTTTGCAGCTCAGTTCAGGCATTTAGGCCGAGCAAGTGATTTTTAGTAAATATAAATCATAGGGGTTGATCTAATGAGGTTACTAGAGCCACCACTAGGGCAATTAGAATGTTTGCAAATCTATTGTTCATTTTATAAACAAAACCCAAAGATAGACTGAAGCAACATTGATCTACTTTTCACTTGCATAGTAAATGTAGTTTGAAGGCTAGCTGGCTTGACTTCAGGCTTCGTCTGTAGGTTTATAAAACAAACAAATATAGACAAGCAAACAAGCTATTCTCTCCCCAGTGGAGTCACCATTTTGTTATCGGGAAATCGAGTGTCCACTCGGAGCTGGTAGTCCCACTAAGACTGGTAGCTATCTTAGAAACAAACAAACTAAAACTACTTTCGCTTTCCTTTATGATAAGTAGATAAGAGGGGAACAAAGGACACCAACCTCAGTCTTTCTGACAAATATTTGCCACTCATCCTTTGTCTACCCAGCTTCAAAGAGCACTTGTGGAATCAAAGCAGCATAATACTATCGAAGAATAGATATCTACAATCATAAACAATATAGGACCAGATATATATTGACCACAGAAATGCATATATCATCAAACATACAAGAATGTGGATTACAAGAATAACTTTATTAATATCAAGAATAGAAAAGAGGATTACAACCAATTGTTCTGACTCATCATCATCCTCTCAGCATGAAAGCCCTTCTTCACCTCATGAAAATCTTAGATCACCCAACACTATGATGTTGCACCAGGAAACCAACAACACTTCCTTACAAGATACAAAATTCCATCCTCTGGATCTCTAGGATGAGGGATCCATATATAGATGATTGTAGGGGGGTGAGTCAGCTTCTGGGATTTTGATTATTGTCCTCTCTCTGATAGTTCTTGATTCCACTTGATGATCTCTTACTCATCCCTGGGCGAATTCAGAGAGGCAAGTGTCACAGGAGAAGTTTATTGAAGATTCCATGATCATCCACCTTACAAACTGTCTCTACCATTTTTATACTCTCACCCATCGCACCCTATAGAAGGGATTTCTAGTATGCATCGCACCCTTTACACTGAGCAGGTGAGATGCATCACATCCTCTGCACTGGGCATTCTGTATGGTCCAGTTTTGACCAGTTCTGAGCAATTTTCTGTGGAGAACTTTTGGGAGATGATGTAATCAGCTGACCTTGTTACTTTAGGGTGTGAAGCAGCACTTTTAGGGACTTAGAAGCCCTTGGTTTATGGACATGTATGATTGGGGTTGTAGTGCCCAAAAATGTCTATAACAAGTGCACTAATGCATCTACGAGTGCTTATCTATTTAACTGAAGATTCCCTCATCAGAAACTCATGCATGTTGATTATGGGAAAGACCCTATTGAGACTAGAGTGTAGGGAACTGTACTATCAACTATATGATTTACTGAGTTGTATAGATCATGCATGCAATCATGAACTAGACCTAGTTTGGATTGCGCATTTTTTGATGCATTGGATTCCCTTTAATATGGGCTATTCAACCATAGGAATGGGACAAGGAAATAGGCACTTATAGAGCGTCAGAAAAGGCTAAGGTTTGTCTTGAGCTTGCTTTTGAGAAGGGAGATTAATCATACTGAGTGATGAGATTTTTCTTGTGAGAACAAGCATTGTATTATCATCTTGGATTTCTAATTTAATGCAATATAGATAGTAGGGGTTTTGAGTTGAGTCTTTCACTGAATAAATATTGTGTTATGTGCCATTGATTATCTTCCTCTTTCTATTATTGTTTTCATCGTATTGGTTGTCGCTGGTTGAAAGTAGAAGTAGATTCTTGTCTTGTGCTTCAGTAAATTACATGAGCTTGTGAATCTACAAGAAATTTCAACAGACCCAAACAAGGTCAGCATATAAGGAGTCACGTTTTGAATTGGTCAAACCTTTACAAGACCAGCCTCATATATCCCAATGGCCTCCCATTGGGGAAGAAAAAAAAGATGAGGAGGTAGGAGATCCTTTAAAAATATTTCTTGAAGAAGCCCTCAAGCGATAGAGAAATACAAGGATGGACAACTTTGCCCAGATCCTTTAGTAGCCACCCAAGGGCAATGCATCTACTTCTTGCAGCTACTCTGGAAGCGCCACAACCTTTAAGGTACAAGTTAACTTTGACATTCCCATATTTAAGTGTCAGATAGATGCGGACGCTATAGATAAATGGTGAAATATGCTAGAAGGATATTTTTATGTTCAATATTTTTCCAGCTGGGAAAAGATTACTTTTTCTCTTCTCAAAACCACCCCCCACGTCAAGGACTAGTGGGAAACCTATTTTGAGGAGAATGATGAAAGTACGCCCTCACTATTTTTAGCTTCACCCACTTGGGATTCATTCTGAGACATCATCAAGGAGCATTACTACTCTTTCAGGAGATGAGGATAAATACATAAAGTGGACTATGCTATGACAGGGAAGGGATGAAGACATGCCGACATTTACCGATGTTTTTGATACCCTTCACACAAAGCTAGGTATCAAGGATTTTGAGAAACATTTGGTACTCAAGTACCGCGATTGCCTACACATATACATCTAGGATGCGATGGAGTTCTTGGATATCTGCTCACTTCGCTTCACATACTGATACACTATCAATATTGAGCAGAAGCTTAAACAGAAAAAGTAAGACTTTGGATCTGCAAATTCGAAGCAAGGGAAAGGCGCCCCTAAAATGAAAAGCAAAGGGAAAAGCCAAGGCGGGGTGACCAAGGATAACCCACCAAAGCCACAAGCAAAGAATAACACCACGAAGACAAAAAAGGGCATGGGAAAGTAGTGTGAGTTCCATAAGAGCTCTACTCACAATGCAAGTGAATGTTAGGCCAGGTAGACACTGGGGGCCAAGCTGAAGGCTTCTGAGTCTGACGCATGTTTTGACTCTAAGTCATAACCTGATAAGGGAAATGAAAAAGGGAAGCATATCATTGATGCAGAGCCCAGTGCCATTATGGCCACCACCAAGAGCTAGAATATTGAGCCTAAATATCCAGAAGAGGGGGAGCACCTATTCCAATCACAGATGTGAGTGAATGGTTCTCTGCTATAGTTCATTGTCAACCGTGGGAGCCAAAAGAACCTCATTTCAGTAGAGGCTGTGAAGTGGCTAGGCCTACTAACTACAACACATATGAAATTGTATACTATCAGGTGGCTTCACCAAGGACGATATCTCTACGTTAGCTAGCAGTGTGGCCTTCCCTACAACATCAAACTATTCACAGACGAGGTATTGTGTGATGTTACTCCTCTTGAAGTTTGTGATGTATTAGTAGGAAAATCATACATATGGAACCAACATGTTGTATATGAATCTATACCTCACTCTGTTATTATTTCTTTGGGTACTAAGTTATACAAGATACCAGAGGTAGCCCCACCTACCACCATCTCTTTGATCTCTACTAAGCAATGCAATAAGGTCATCTCCAACACTGGGAGATTGTTTTCTTTTTTATTCACTCTCAAATTAAGGGGAAGGTGGTAGCCACATCTATGGCCCCCAAGAAAGGTTCCTCCAAGTAGCAAAAGCAGGTGGATACGGTCATTGAATAATACAAGGACATCTTCTCCTCACCCATAGGGGTACCCTTGCTTTTTTAGGTAAAAAAACAATCGTTATAACTCTTGAAACACCTCTATCCAACGACTAATATATCATTGCTCCATTCTAGAAAATGAAGGCATCAAGTAATAAATTTAGGAGTTGCTGCAGAAAGGGCACATCTGACCAAGTTCCTCACCTTGTGGGAGCCTGATTGTACTTGTACAGAAGAAGGATGGGACTTGGAGCCTCTGCATTGATTATCGAGCACTAAACAAAATCATTATTAGGAACATGTATCCAATCCCATGGATTGATGACCTGCTAGACCCACAAGGGGGCCAAGTATTTTAGCAAGATTGATTTGAATTCTGGTTATCACCAAGTTCCAATAGAGCCCACAGATGTATGGAAGACTGCCTTTAAATCCAAGGAGGGACTTTTTGAATGGTTGGTTATGCCCTTCAAGTTGATAAATTTCCCTACTATTTTTATGAGGCTAATGAATGACATCTTTTAACCCTTCACCAACTTGTTTTAGTGTTTTATTTGGACGACATCCTCATCTTCAAAAAGAGTTGGGAAGAACACTTGAAACACATTCGATAGGTGCTTAAAACCCTTTGGTAGCGTAAACTGTGTGCCAACTTGGAGAAATTCACCTTTGGAATGATCCAAGTCCAATACTTGGGTTACATCATAGATGATAATGGTGTGCATGTGAACCGACCAACATCCAAGTCATTCGGGATTGGACAACCCCAAACACTCTAACGGAGCTTCGTAGATTTTTGGGCCTCACAAATTTATATTGAAAGTTCATGTTGGGATTCTCCCATAGCACTTGGCCTTTGAATCATATTATTAAGGGCGAGGCAAAAGAAAAATTTTCATGGTCCAAGTCCCAACAAAAGGTGTTCGTTGAGTTGAAGCATCACCACTACTCTGCATTGGTACTCACACTGCCAAACCTACAACGACCATTTGAAATTGAGACATATGCCTTAGACTATGATATTGGTGTAGTCCTCATCCAACACAAGCATCTAGTGGCCTATCATATTGAGACACTTTCTGATACAATTTGGAAGTACCCCACCTATGATAAAGAGATGTATTCCATCATGCAGGCTTGCCAACAATGGAAGCACTACATTCTGGGGAAGTAGATGGTCATCCACAATGATTTTCAGCCTCTTGAGTTTATATAGACATAAGGGAAGTTGTAGAATGATCATCATCAAAAGTGGTCTACATATCTACAATAATTCCACTTGAACATTAAATTCAAAAAAGGGTAGCACCAATCATGTTGTAGACTGCCTCAACCGACCCCTAGTTGGAGCACTGATTACTATTTTCAACTATTGTGGTCATGAGACCTGTGGATGGCCGCAAATATACAAAAATGATCCAAATTTTACCTCTACATACCAGATGCTAGGAGGTGGCAAGCAATTTCTTGATTTATACCTCCAAGATGCATTATTATTCTACCTGGGCCACCTTTGTGTTCCTTCAAGTGAGTGTGCCAAGCTAATTGGGAGGCACACTATACTCGGGTCATAGGAAACTTTGGTGTGGAGTAAACTATGGTTGTACTACAAATTTACTTTTATTGGTCCAAACTCTGAGTGGATGTTGGAAAATATATCAGATCCTGCACTACCTGTGGCATCACCAAGCCAACCATTAAGAAGCAAGGCATGTACACTTTCCTTTACATACTCCCAGCCACCTATGGGAATAGATCTCCATGGACTATATGTCTAGCCTCCCTTCTACTAAGCATGGTAATGATTGTGTATTTGTGACCATGTAAAAAGTTTCTAAGACGGCTATATTGGCGGCCTGAAAAAAGAGTATAACAAAAGAGGACACTGCCAAACTCTTTTTTGAATGAGTATGGGTGCATTTTGGGATCAGACCTTTTTATTAGATCAGGATGGAAGGCTCCTGAGCACATTCTAGTCAAGCCTATGGACAGTATTGGACATCAAGCTCATGAAATCGACTTCCTTCCATCACCATACTGATGGTGAGAAGAAGGTTGTCAATAGGATGATAATGCACATATTTTTCATGTGCAACTCCAAGCATCCTCAAACCTAGGATGAAAATATTCCATATGTGTAGCAAAGTTATAATAGATCCCTCCATAGCTCAACTGGTTATAGTCCCTTTCAATTGGGTCTAATATTTCAACCATATTTTCTGATTGATGTTTCCATGCCTCATGCGGCTACACAAATATAATCCACACATGTATTGTTCAAGGCTGATAAAGTGACTATATTTATTGAACGCATCCAACACATCCACCATCAAGTTCACAACATTACTGAGAAGTCAAATTCCAAGTACAAGCAGCGACATGATCAACATCGAGTGCCACACAAGTTTCAAGTGGACAAGAAATTCTGGTTGCATTTGTAGAAAGATCACCTTGTCGGAGCCCATCAGAAGCTCAAACCACTGACATTCTACTTAAACCATTACCAAAGTTGTGGGAGGCAATGCCTTTGAGTTGAACATTCCCCCATTCTTTGGCCTGCACCCAGTGTTCAATGTGGACCGCCTTCGACCATACTTCCCACCATTTTTGGACACATTAGCCATTGCAGAACAACTCACACCAAAAAAGTTAAACCCGGACTGCACTAAACAGGCCACAACTGATCAAATTATGGACACACATATCAATAACACTCGCCAACAAAAGATCCAACTATATCGGGTTGTCAAAGCTGGCCAAATCCTACACCAAGGCAAAGTGGCTCATCAAGGACTAGGTTCAACAAAAAATTCCTCACCTCATGGAGGCTCTGCATGCAATGGGGACCATTGCTTACTAAGGGGGGAGGAATGATCTAGGTGGATATTGGTAGCCACCCACCTATCCTACCTAGACTTCCAGTCAGTTTTATTTGTTTCCTTGTTTATTTCAACGTTTACTATTTTTGGCCATTTTTCAGGTCCTGAACTTCTAAAACAATTTTGACCCCCTAAACAACGTTTTTGTGAGGTCTATTGTAGGCCCATAGTTTAAGGCTTAGGCCTGTGGAAAATATTATAGTACCTAAACATGCATTTCCAATAAGATAACATATATTCCAAACAAAGATAATATGACCAAGTTATGTCCCCAGGAAGTTGGTTTCCATACTAACCCCAATGAGGCCCACAAACTCTTGGCATTACATCTTGTGGGGTTAGGGTTTTGGTGTTTTAGGGTTTTCTCATGTTTTTCAATAATAAATAGGCCCTTGAGCATTATTGTAACACATTTCAGACACATGTAGCTAACAAATCTCTTCTTAGAGATAATATACCATCGCCTGAGCGAGTCTTATTTCCATTTTGTTTTTAAGCATATTCCAGTATTTGATATTAATGAAATGAAGTGTTATTTCTGCTGCATATTTTTATTTATGGTTATATCTATAATTTTTTGCATCTGTTTTTAAATTTGGATCACCAAAAACATTATGGTCCTATCAAATGATAGTTAAGCACTTGCATAGGTACACAGCATTCCAACTTGTTTATGGACACAAAGTAGTGCTTCCAGCTGAGTTTATAGTCTCAAATATTTTCATTTCTCATGCCATTAGGATGCCCAATCATGAGTGTATTAAGAATGGCTACAAGATCTATGGAAATTGGATGAGGAATACTTCCTCGTAGACTTCCATAAGACCGTTAAAAAGGAAAGGAAAAAGGCTTAACATTACAGACACATCAAGAAAAAATCATTTTTATTTGGAGACTCATTACTTATTTATGATATTAAATACCTCAAACATATAGGTAAATTAGAGATGCATTGGATTGGACCATTTTATGTTGCAAATATCAAAGACTCTAGCACCATTAAGCTTGCTGAATTGGAACATATCATTTTACCTGGTTGGGTGAATGGCACACACTTGAAACCATACTATGGACCATAAGCTTATTTTGATTTTGATTTCTCTCTAAAAATGGAGTATTATTTAGGTTTAGATTAAAGTTAGTTGCATATGTTTTAATGACAGTCTATGTTTTACTTGGTCTTGTCCCTATTTTTATTAATAAGTTAGTCTAGTTTTAGTTGCGACCCAACACAACTGATTGTGGTCAGGGGGATGTCACTATGTCCATCCCGTCAAATCATCAGTCGTAAATATACATATTTTCCATCATTAATTATCTTGTTTCTCATAACAATTGTCTTACTAATTTAGCAATATTTCCCATTATTCTCCATATCCTTTAGTTATTATTTCATTCAAGTCAATTCTTGGTTTAAAATTTCTGGTCAAGTTTGGATATTTTATTTGTATTTGTGTGGATATTGATATTCACACTGATTTGGTTAGTACTACATTTGTTGGGTATGTTAGGTTCCTATACCAATAGGAGTCATAATTTTGAATGACTAAGGATAGGCCTTGTAATATTGTACATACCTTTGCTTTCTACAAATGTTTTCCATATTAAAAAATAAAAAATGTAAAGAGGGTATGTCCTAAAAGAAAAATCCAACGACAAAAAGAAAGAAAAAAGGTCAAAAAATGAAAATATATGAACCCCCAAAAAATAAAAAGAAACTATGAAGGTGTGCAAGTCAAAGTGCCACTACTATTTACTTTTATCCATAATAATAATTATGTGCAAGTTGTTATTCATGCCACAATCCATGGTAATCAAACAGTTTAATCTTGATTATATCATGCTTTGAATTTTGTGTTTATAATTAGAGAATAAAATCTAACCAAACAGTTTAATCTTGGCAGATCATTAGATAGGTAGAGAAAATAAAAGGAGCTCATCAATTTAATCTGAGCCCTTGGATGATTTAAGGTTAGAATTAGATAGTCTACTTTGTAAAAGAAAAGATAGAATAAGGGTTTGCTAGCCTAAATGTACCCAAATAAAATGAAAAAAAAATGGTAGGGCAAGAAATGGGTAAGTAGAAAAAGGGTTGCAGAAATATCAAGTGATTACACAAAAGCACTTATGTCATGTTTAAATACATCTTTCAAATGTGCATAAGCAGTAAACAAAGCAAGGACAATGGTTTACATCTTGGTTTATTTAATACCCCCTCAGTCATTTCAC
The DNA here is from genome assembly GCA_000404065.3 of Pinus taeda. NCBI lineage: Eukaryota > Viridiplantae > Streptophyta > Pinopsida > Pinales > Pinaceae > Pinus > Pinus taeda. Next base: position 2,969 of record APFE030045371.1, on the reverse strand, counting down.
CCCTCTACTTACTAATTTCCCATAAATAAGTTTTAAGTACTTAAATATTTTAAGTCAAAGAGGCTCAAAGCATTTCTCTAACTTTTGGTGGGGCTGGACCCTCGACTTAATGACTTATGGACAAAAACTGTTAGGATCCCCTTCATAAAATTCATCCCCCTTCATTTCCCCTCATTAGATTATAAAACCCCTTCCCCTAAGGAAAAAATTCATTTATCTAAGGAAAGTAAAATCCCCCATGTAAATTCTATTTCATCCCAAAACCCACAAAAAGTACATTATCCTAAGTATCAAATGTATGACATAAAATGCGCATATTTGACATTTATGCTTAAGGAATAGTCATTCTGCTTATTTCATATTAATTTCTAATTTTATATATAAATCCCCCATAATTACCTTTTCATGTATATTAATTACACCCCTAAAATAAATATCCCAACCCTTAGTTTTAACAAAAATTATATAAATTACCCATATCCCAATAAAACCTTAGTTAATTTACCTAATCCCGGTAAACCTTGTTGGGTTGTGTTATATTCTTTCCACGATTAGCCCACATAGTTAATGGGGGTTTAGAAGGGGGGCCTAGCCCCCCCTTCGTTGCGCCAATTGCGTAGAAGGGGGGGTCATAGGGGGTTTAAGGGGTGCAGGTAACCCCACTCTATAGGTTCCAAGGCAGTGCCCCAGATAATTTTGGTTTTGGAACCTATGTTAGGTTGGGCGAACCCACCTATGGTTTTGTGCATGATTTTTGCACATGTTTTTGGAGGTGATGGTTTTCGGTCCATGGTTTTGGATGCGATGGTTTTCGATCCATGCTATTGGATGCTTCGACATGTATAAATATGTGTTATAACATTGAAAGGAACATAATAAAAAATCAAGCTGGTTGTCCCGTTTTGGGATCCAAGGGAAAATCTCTATGTATATGTGTTTTATGTGTTATGCTCTCGCATTGTTTATTTTCTGTGTTTTAGAATTCGTATGCAGGTAACATTTATACGGGGTTAAAACTTACAAACGTAATTTAATCCCGTCATTAACCTCACCCAATTCCCTAATCCCACGATTAAGCCCCGCTCGATTGCTTAGCCTAGGATTAATTCCTAAATTAATCCCAAACCATTGTGATTAAAACCCCTAGCCCCCCCCTCCCAACTCCTATTCATTTCCTCCGCACATCTTCTCTGCCCGACTACCATCAAATCACAAACACCCAAATCTAAAGGACCATAGCCATATCGGTTGAGTGCGATAGCCAAACTTTACCCACCCGATAAGGTGGTTTTCCCTGACCCCCCAAGTGCTATGTGTCATGCACTAAATGTTGGCATTATGTTTCTGGTATGGTTATATGTTACAGATGTTGTACTTGATGGCAACACCCATGGCATGGCTCTCAATATGATGAGAATTAA
>APFE030045367.1:33863-50790 GCA_000404065.3 Pinus taeda | reverse complement strand
ATATAATATTGAGCTTATAATATTGGTTTATTAATTCCTTTGGTTTAAAATATTAATAAACCCTTGGGGTTTATTAATCCCTTAGGTTTATAATATTGATCATTGAGTTTATTAATCCATTGTGTTAATAACATTAATCCCTTGAGTTTATAATATTAATCCCTTGGGTTTATTAATCCCTTGGATTTATAATATTAATATTATGTTGGGTTTATTAATTCCTTGGGTTTATAATATTAATCCATTGCATTTATTAATCCTTTGAATTTATAATAATAATCTCTTCGCTTTATAATATTGATCCCTTGAGTTTATAATATTAATTCGTTAGGTTGATTAATCCCATGGGTCTATAATATTAATAATCCCTTGGGTTTGTAATATTAATCATTTGAGTTTATAATATTAGTTGCTTGGGTTTATTAATATCTTGGGTTTATAATATTAATCACTTGAGTTTATTAATCCATTGAGTTTAAAATAATAACCCTATGGGCTTTAATACTAATCGTTTGGGTTTATTAATCCCTTGGATTTAAAATGTTAACCCAAGGGTTTTAATATTAATCTCTTAGATTTATAATATTGATCCTAAGGGTTCATAATATTAATAATCCCTTAGGTTTATTAATACCTTGGGTTTATTAATGTTACATTACATTGCAATTTATTCAATGTCACATTGTGACACTCAAAACTTAGGGTTCAATATTGGGGTTTATAATATTATGGTTTAATATTGGGTTTAAAATATTTATATTATGGTTTATTCAGTTTAATATTAAGGTTTACTCAGTTTAAAATATTAATATTAAATTTTAATATTGGATTTATGATATTAATATAATATTGGGTTGAATATTAAGGGTTAATATTGAGTTTATTATATTAATAATCCCTTGGGTTTATTAATTCGTTGAATTTAAAGTATTAGTCTCTTGGTTTTATAATATTAATCCCTTGGTTTTATTAATCCATTGAGTTTATAATATAAACCCCTTGCGTTTATTAATGCTTTGGGTTTATAATATTAATCCCTTGGGTGTATAATACTAATTTATTAATTCCTTGGGTTTATTAATACCATCGATTTATAAAAATAATTGCTTGGCTTTATCAATCCCTTGGGTTTAGAATATTAACCCAAAGGGTTATAATATTAATTGGTTGGCTTTATATTAATCCCTAGAGTTAATAATACTAATTCCTTGGGTTTATAATATGAGTCGCTGCGGTTTATTAATCTCTTGGGTTTATAATATTAAGCACTTGAGTTTTTAATATTAATCCCTTGGGTTTATTAACCTCTTGCACTTATAATATTAATAATCCTTTGGATTTATAATATTAGTAATCTCTTAGATTTATAAATCCCTTGGATTTATAATATTATTACCTTGGGCTTAATATTATTTCCTTGAGTTTATAATATTATTAATAATATCAATATTACTAATTTATTATTATAATATAATAATACATATTATATAAATTATTATTTTTTGTCTTTTTGAGAAGACATATTATGAGGATTAAACTCTTTATAACTTAAATACAATATAACAATAATAATATTTTATGTAATATAATAATCATTTTTAATATCAATATTAATATTTATATTAATATATTATTGTATAAGTAATTAATATATATCAATTCATATTTATTAATGTGATTGTGTTAGTTTACAAAAAATAAAATTAAATATAATAACAACATAATTATAAATATATTAATAAAATAACTTAATAAATCTAATAATAAATAAAATAGGCTGGAATTTACAAATATAATGGATTCACATTTATATTATATTTATTGTACTTCACTGACTCGTATCTTAACTTAAATAGAGGAAATACTCCGATAGTTTTTGTCTTTTGAGCAAAAATATTATAATTTAGTGTTTATAATTTTTCTTAGAAAATTATTATAATTTAGTGTTTATAATTATTATAGGCTATTTAATGCAAATTAATTCATCATTGTTATTAAATGAAAAATCAAATCACTTCAAATATCAAATTGTTAGCTCATTAATTCATCACTTTTATTCAATGGAAACAAAACTAGAATTACCAAATAATGGTTATTAAGCGTGTAGGTTTTGATTCTTCTTATATCACGGATCTTGAGCAGTGAACTTGCTTAAGTCCAATAAAAACAATTGTAAAATATACTCTACATATATGTAGTCTTATGTAAAAAAATATCTATTTGTTTTTAGGTTAAATATTAGATATATATATAATATAGTAGTGAAAATATTATGTTCATATAATAATTTTATAGCCATGAGCTTATGTAAATTGTTGATTTTCTAAATATTTTAAATAAGACACAAATAAAAGCATTATTATTCTCAAACATTAGAAGAAACAACAATCCATATAAAAATACCCACTCATGTTATTATTATGGCTTGATTCATAATGTTTGTTCTACTTAACAGATATAACAGTGTGGGGTTATGGCAAGAGCTAATTAGCTTTTCATAGGGCATTAAATGCCTGGTTAGCTGCGCCATCGATATCCCGATAACGCACACCATTATTTTTTATTTATCTAATCACCGCCTGCGTGTGATAACGCACACCATTATTTTTTATTTATCTAATCACCGCCTGCGTGTGTTATCGGGATATCGAGGGTGCAGCTAACCAGGCATTTAATGCCCTATGGCAGGCTGGTTAGCTCTTGCCGTGGGGTTAGGAAACTCCTATTTCCACCTCTATAGGAAAGTAATTGCGCTCTGACATGCGAGGCAAATAGCGCTCGCCCTCTCTTTCCATGTCTACCTCGATTCACGTGTTGTGGAGAAAGAGGGCAAACGCTATTTGCCTTGCATGTCAGAGCGCAATTACTTTCCTATAGAAATGGAAATAAAAGTTTCCGTGGAATTATCGCATCCCATTATTGCAGTGAGCCCTTGGGAAATTCCCATCCATGGTCATTATTTTTTTTAAGATCAGTCTTCAATGCAAGCACGTGATATGACGGTAAGTCACCATAAGTGTTTGGGTATGCTGTCCATTAAATCCAATTTAATGACATTAATTTTTTTCAAAGTTCAAACGGTCCTTATCATATTAATTTCTATTCACATCTTCATTTATTTCAGGTTTTCACCTTTGAAGCACTCTAATTTTCATCCATGTCAAAATTTGAACAACTCTTTTCATCGATGTAAAAGGATAACCATCGTTTGTTTTTTGTTATATGAATTTATAATTTTGTTTCAGCGGTAACGCTTCTGGTGCTTGTTTTCAAATTTTTGGTGCGTCCATGGACGTATAGGTTTTTCTTAGGTTGCCCAATTGCTGTTTCTTTGTATTTGGTTATTGAAAATATGTCATAAATGTGATTATAATCACAAAAATGTTTTTGCATCATGGAAGAAGTTGTTGATTAGGTGTAAATTTTTTGGTTAAGTTGTGCGAGTTTTAAATGATTATAAGTTTAATTTTTGGTTTGTTTATATTTGGCGAATGTTATTTCCACCTCTATAGCTACATAAATGCTTGTCTTTGACAGCCCAGAGACCTATCCTCCTTACGTTATCGCATGTTCCAGACCATGCATCCATCGAATATTGACGTAAGGAGAGGTGTAAGGACAGACATTTATGGAACTATGGAGGTGGAAATAGCACTCGCCTTTTATTTTTATATAATTTTAAAATAAATAGTAAGTACCATAATTTTTTTCATATTATTATATTTATCAAATTTTTATAATATTTTAAAATTTATAATTAAATAAAATAAATGATTCCCTAAATATAATCAATTATTTAAATGCGCCCGTATCTTCTGATTGCCCGATATTCAGGCAATCTAAATAAACCAAGAAAAATAAAATGAATGTATATTATAGCGTCAACTTCCCTTCACTCAAAAGATTGTTATGGTTGATCCTTCACGTTAAAGGATTTCTAACGCTCCTGCACTGAAGCCATGGCCATGTTGGTTAATTGTTTCAAACACAGTCTATGTTAATTGGTCCCAAGTTGATTCTCTTGTTTTTGTGTCCTCATCTAACATTGTTTTCACATTGCTTTAGAGTTATGTTACCAATAGCGTTGAGTGAGTCCAAAAAACAAATCAATCATGAGACTATCCAACTCCTTTGCACCAAATTTGACAGCCCATTTGTACCAATTTGTAATGTTAAATAATGGCATCTCTAGCAATTTGTAATGTTAAATAATGGCGTAGAGGACTTGTAGTTTTATGAATTATTTGCGTGTAAATGTATCATGGAGTTCGTTGGTGAGACCACTAAAGATATGTTCTTTTAAGGATTACCCAAACACTCTAGGTGTCTTATGTTACAAAGATCCTTTAAGGATTTTGATTGAATTGATATATGTGATTATTATGATGATTGTTTATTTTAAAAGTAATTAATATGTTTATGACGTATTAAAAATGATTTTATTAATTTTTTTGTTTTTTAATAATATTTTAAATATCATTATAGATTTTTTCTAATGTGTTAAAATATTATTGTAAGTTATGGGTATCTAGCTTTAATAGAATACTTAGCAAGTTTTAGAGAGTAACTCAAACAAGATAATAGCAATAATAAAAGTAATAATGTTTGAAACTAAATTGTATGATGCTCATGGTAGATTGCACAATAATTATGCCAGTTCTCAAAGTATCCACAAAACATAAATTGAAATTTATAAATTTAGGAAATGGTTTCAATACAAAATCAACACTGACATTTATATGCATGTTTCTCACTCATCCAAAAGCTCTCTTGAACTCCATATTTTTCTATTCACTCCTTCGATCACTAAAGCACATCAAATTAATCTCTCTAAGAGGAAAATCAATAAAAGTATTAGCATGATGATTTGGGATGGTCTCACTTTTCTACAATGACCTCCATGGGCCTCGCAAGCTTTCCTATATCTGCAAAACACAAAAGAGAAGGTTAGTAAGCAAGCTAAAGAAAATATATAAGCCCGATGGTTTTTCCATCTAATCACATGATATTCATGGCTTATTGAAGGATTCAACAATTTTGAGAATAATCACATTTTCTTGAATTAACTACAAATCATACAATTAACTTGGAAGCTCATTAAATCAGTTACAGTAATAAAAAACAATGTGAGAAAAAAAAAAGCCATTAGAGCTCCCCATATAAAAAAACTTTGGATATGAAGTCCATGGATTTAGTGGCTAATTTCCATGGCTCTATCCTTATTGGAATAGGGGGGTTCTTGAAGAAGCCAAAAAATAAATTTCCCAAAATTTGCCCCAAAATAGTGCATTCATAGAATTCATTATTATGAATAAATTTTATATGTAAAGTAATGTGATATATTTCTTTTTACAATTTGAAAGGGTACATGAGGAATTGTGCAAAAAAAATCCCAAAATTGTGGTTATAGTTCACTTTTAATTATTCACAACTCTCAAGTGCTCGAGCTAACCCATTACACTATATCAAAGTAACTAGTTAGCACTACAATTAACCAAATTTTAAATCCGTGACTTGATTGATAAATAAAATTTACAAATATTTTAGTTGTTGCTATATCTCCTTATCATAGATCTAAACAATTTGTAGGTATAACGTTTCCCCTTTCCTCTATTGGACATCCCTCCACATTGACAAAGGGTGTGGGCTTGATCGAAGCTCTAGTAAAACTACTTATTGAACTAATCACACTTGATATAAGGAATGTGTCCTCTTTTATATTTAAGGTATTCAAGTCGTGTACAATCTATAAACCCCTAAGGTGATTGTAATCAAAATTTCATTCAATCAAGAGTATAATTTTGTGGGTATGGATATAGCCATATGGTTATCCACTTCCTTCATGGGAAAAGCCAAAGACTCCTTCAATTTACTTAAGAGTTATAATAAAGTGATTCCAACCTCAAGGTTTAGTATTTTACCCTTTCTCCCTTATGAGATGAGAGCCTTGGGACATGGATCCTACAAATGACTTATTGCTTGACATGCTATACTTTTCAAAGTTTGGTTTTCATAATAACAAGCTTGTATCTAACATGAATCATTCCACTCCATCTCGGAGACACTTGCTCAAATCAAGTCCTACACAAATGTAGGAATATGTAATAACATCATTGTTTCCCTGGTTGAGTTCAAGCTTCGAAAATCACAAGAATTTTTTTACAATTTATCCCATCACATGCAAAACCCACATATGAATCCACAGAGATTTGGTAGTCACACCCACACAATGCTAGTGGTGAAAAACATAGTCATAGGATTGAACTTCAAAAAGCTAAGTTTAATGAATAGCCTAGCTTGAAACATAAACCAAGACCTCTTTTCCAAAAATTTCAAACACTCATTGGGTTTGTTGAATTATATAATCGAAACACCCTTGGAACAATGAAATCGATAAATTTGAGATCCACATGGTTTCAATCCAAACAATAAACAATGATGTTAATGACCACAACATGCTAATAACATCATTATTCTCTAACAGATATAACTAGAAGATTAAATAAATATTTAATCTCTCCATCATGAATACTCCCAAAAAGAAAGCCAAAGGGAAAGATGAGTTATTTTAAGTAATACCTACTCCAACATGGTAGGTTATAATTAGAAATGGTACTTTGATCTTTAAGTTGTACACAATATCATTATACCCACCATCAAATATACTTATTTTTTCCATTTATTTGACTATGAGACAAAGATGCAAGTCAGTCTCCTCTAATCATATCCTTCTATTTGTCAGAGCATGTACTCTCTCTTGTCCTAATATATGTGATCATGATTACTTAATTATTGGTTATAGTTGGGTAGAGATAGTTGTATCTATCTTGAGACAATATTTTGTGTATTTATATTTCTACACTTAAATTATTAAATAGAGCTCTCAATGTATTTTTGTGTGCAATAAGATCTACTATCCCATATATTAAAATGTATTAGAGCATGTATGAGCTTAAGAACTTCCTCACTAAAGGGAACACAAAGAAATGGAGAGTATAAGTATTTGTAAACTAATGAATTGGATTGTTGTTTTGTGTTTATAATAATGTTTTTTTTGTCCATTAAATTCTAAGCAGAGAAGTTCTCTACATGGGTAGTTTGCATTCATTGGTGTTTGGTGATGCCATGGGGATTCGATCTCACATTGGGAAATATGATTAAGCCAAGTAATGGCTATGATGTAGTCTTTACAATGTATCAACAATCGATGCTCTGTGGTGAGTTTGATAGTGAGAAACACCCATATAGAGCTTATGATGTCAAAAAAAATAGAGATGAAGGAATGATACACTTGGTTCGAAGTCTCCCAACATGGAAGCTACCTCTGTGAAAGTGCAAGACAATGTGCAATCAGATATGGATTCTCTCAGCTACCAAAATTAACCAACATCTTTTACTTCTGTGATGTTAGCAGAATTTCATGTGAAAGAGCATGAAAAACCACATGTGCATACTTTAAAGAAGAGGAAACATAAAGGCAACCATCAAATCAAAGAACACACACAACTTGATAACGAAGTTCACCCAGTGTGGGTTATGTCTCTAGGCCTGATGTCAAGAGTGGGGAGGGTGCTTCATCATGTGGTGCAAGATAATGATGAGTACATGATGAGTTCTTTGTCAATACAAGGAAGAATTCCCACTCATAAAATCTCTCCTTCAGCATTAGAAAAATTCAAACTCTCACATGAAGTGGCATACAAGGATCCTCCAACAAAATGGAAAACAAGGATCTCAACCTCAAATAATCATCTTAGCAAAAATTAAAAGAAGGCATGGCATCAATGCATCTTATACCTCCATTACCGGGGATGGCCTGAAAATGCACACCTCTGTTGAAGAAACAAATTGCATGGTTGAATTCCTAGCAAAAAATCATGAAATCTTACTGTAAACTTGACCCCTTTCTGATTCGGTCAAATTTGGGCTCCTTGGGAATCTCAAAGATTCCTCAAAGATTCTCTTCTGAGGGATAACTTAAATTTGGCTACTCAGACGAAGAAACTAATCACACCATCATGTTCCTTGTGAAAAACTAAGAAAAATGAGTATAAAGTCGGCCTAGTTCTGTAACTGCCAATTTCGGGCCTCTAGGGAATCTTTCATATTCCCTCCAGATTCCTGCTTCAAGGTTCCATATTCGTGGTTCCACCCTCAATAGTATGTGTCTGGAAAATATGATCCTCAGATCAGAAAACCATCTGCACCATCAAACTCTTGGCGAAATTCTGAGTAATCTGAGTATAAAGTTAGCATATTTCTGACACCTTCAAAAATTAGTTCCTAGGGAATCTTCAAGGTTCGTCCAATATTTTGTAAGTCATGGTTCCACTCCATTGAGATTCCATCACTTGTTCTGGGTTCTGCGCATTTCCTCCTCCTATGTACAAATGGTTCTCAATTCTTTTATAAAGGTTTTAGCAGATTTACTAAGGATCTGCCTTAGCATGTTGGTTAAATGAATTAAATTAAGTGTGAGTGGTTTGGGGAGGTCCTAGGGTCAAACCCTGAGGGATCCCCATTTCGGGCATTGGGGTTTTAGTCATTTTAAAATTGGGCGGTTCATTTTATTGGCATAGGTAAGTGGGAGTGAGTGGGATCGCTCATGGGGCGGGCCAACGAATGGTCGGGCGGGTTTGATCCTCGTCGGATTTGGCATGTATGGTGGCCATTGTAATATGTAATATATATATAATATAACCAATGGGTGGGTGGGTTCGGCAGGCCCGCCCCCATATAATTTTATTTTTTTATTTAAAAAAAAAACAAATTCAAAAAACCTGTCGTCGGATTTTTAGGGTCATTGGAAAAATTAAGTAGGCAACAATTTTGTCATTTTTGACCACCGGAAACCATCACCGTTAAGTGTTAATTTGTCGCCTCGTTAGTGGCTGAAAAATTTAGAGGCTCCACCAGATTTAGTTGTCTTCCAGATTTAGTTAGTGATCTGCCAAATTTAGTTATCTCTCTGCCAAATTTAACAGTGGGCCTAGTTGGTCAAAACTTTGTCTAGACATAACTTTTGCATATGATGTCAGATTGAGGTGTCATTTGCCCCGTTGGAAATATTGTGATGAGATATTCAATCTAAACCTAGTTGCATTACAATCCAAGGACTTTTATTTTTGAGCCTTTCTTAACCCCTCTTTGACTTTTGAGTATTTCTCAGGCCACCTAGATCACAATCTAACTAAAGAATTGTCGTTGATGGTAGTTTCATTGATGGTTAGATCTGTGGAGGTGACGTCATCAATGAAGGATCTATGAGGGAAAGACATTAGAGAAATTTTAAGGTCTAAAATGGGTCTCCTAAGGAATATTATATAACAATAGTGGAAATAATAAAATAGATTATATTACATCATCAAATTTTAGAGGGAAAAATTTAAGAAAAAATTGTTTTTGAAGGTGTATTTTCAACTTATCTCCCTATGGTTTTACTCAAATTTCGAGAGGGAAAACTCGTTGGATGCAAAATTTAATTCCTCATCTAAGGAGTACCCATGTTACATACTTTTGATGGACCCTATTACACGAAAAATGAGAAATACATGGGAAAACATTATTGCAATCAAGTTTTTCATGTATTTCTCATTTTTTGTGCAGCAGGGTTCATCAAAAATACACAACATGGGTACTCCTTGGATGAAGAATTAAATTTTCATTAAACGAGTGCTTTTTCGAAATTTGAGTAAAATCATCATGAGATAAGTTGAAATTTTTTTTTTTTTTTTTCACTTTTTTACTCCAAAAAATGTGAATCATCCCCCATGGTTGACATCATCATCTTGAATCCTATTGATTCTTATAAAGTTGGTTTTGGTTGTTCATTTTTGTTTTGAGGCCCATTTTAGACCTCAAAATTTCTCTAATGGGATTGGAATTCCGTGTTTGTGTTGGATGTATCGATTTTCGAGCACGATCTCTGTTGATGCTCCCTATTGGTCCTTCTCCTCCTCATTGTCCTTCTTCCTGAGAGGACACTAGGTACTGTAGTGGCCAAGCTCACCACATCTAAAGCACTTGACCTTCGACATGACCTTCTTCTTCTTTCACTGCTCCCCCTGATCCTGATTCAGACCCTTCGATGCGAGGGCCACATTCTCCTCCTCCTTCACCTGCTTCGATTCGCTACTACTACCATTGATGGAGCTCTTCGATAGAGCTCATCTCAACTCCTCGTGTTGCAAATTGGCACACATCCTTTCCCAACTGGGTAAGGTATCTCTGCCCAAAATACTTTTGAAGACACATACCAATCCTTGGAGACACTATTTAGTGCCAAATGCACTGGCTCTATGGGTTGAGGCGCTGCCCCAACAACTGAAAATAGGTCTCAAACCTCCTAAATCCAGGTGAGGAAGGGGTCTAAGCTTTCCCCCTTCTGCATTCAGATGAGCCTCAGCTTCCGCTATGAGTACATCTTTCGCTGCTCAAAATTTCCCTATTATAGCATGGAGAGGGTATGCCACATATCACTAGGCATTCCCTTGGTCGTTATATGTGATACAACATGATCCCTGGCTCTATCTAGGATCAGCCTCTTTGCTCGCACCATCACCTTTTTGTACTTGTTCAGCTGATCTTCACCCTAGGTTACTGCTACAATTGCATCAATATATGGTTTAAGGCCATATTCATCTAGAAGGAAGGACATCCTTGCCTTCCAAATGACATAGTTAGAAGCTCCATCCAACCTGTCCTGATTGTGAAGCCTTGCAATGCCCATCTCAACAAATGTCGAAAATCTCCTCTTCCCTTTTGCTAAGCTACTGCTCAATTATTCGCACTCCCTTCTGGAGTGAGAAACTCTGCTCACAACGACTACTCCTTTACAAAGAAAATTTAACTTCTTAAAACTATAAGTTTCCCAAGGAAAATTTTCCCTCTGCGTGTGTTATTCTTCCTTCCACTCGATGTTAGCTTTGTTCTAGCAAACTGCTGCAAAATTGTTGTGTCCAACTAGAGATTTTCTCTAGGAAATACTGGGTTGCTCCCTCTGCCTATGGAATCACTAGATCTGGAGAGATCAAATTTTTCTTTCCCTCACTCAGAAAAATCGAATCTTCTCAAGTAACTTGGTCTCTTAGAAAAGTGACTATGCTGCCTCTGGGGTTTCAATTTTCTACCCACACTGAATAACGAAACTCCTTCTGTCTCCGCTACTAATCTCTCTAGTTGATCAAATGCGCTCTTATACCATGTGAAAATTCAGAAACCTGAATCATTGCTACAACTGGAAATTATTCTCCTAATTGTTATTTTAATTAACAATTTATTTACTATTTCCTACAACAAATAGTAAACAACTCACACTGCAACCTACAAAAAAAAATTGTGGAAGAATAAACGCTGGAAGAAATACTAACACACACATAAAATGGCAGTTATTTTTGGAACAATTTCCCCGGAAAAAACCCAACTTGGGAAAACTGATGCAACAACTGAGGTTTTTATTATTATGCAGCAGTGAAATAATCTGAGTACAACTGGATGTCGAAACTGGAAATCCTACACAGAAATATTGGCAACAAAAATCTAGTGACGAATTTCCTCTCCCCATAGGAAATTTCTCAGCACCACTTCACTTCATAATTTTGGCCTTCTGAGGCACTGTGTCAACCTTTGTGCTACTCTATGTAGTTGGCTGGATGGCTTGCCTTCTGCTGGATTCTGATGAAGTTGTTCTTCCTTCTGCTAACCAAAAAGACACTTCTAAGGCACTCTGGGACTCCTTCCCGACCTCTGGAACTGAAAATGTCAATCTTCCTCAGCAAATCCACTTTTCCTCTAGAGGCTACTGCGCTACCCCAGTATCAACATCTCTGTGGCTCACTTTCCTCTCTACAAATGCACTCACCAGATATGGGATCCTTCCTTCATCTCCACAATCTCTGCCCATCTCTCACTACTTCAATCTCACTAGCTCTCTCTGTGGAAACTAACTCTTGCTACTCTGGAAATCGCTCATGAAATCGAACTCTCTATGCGTTTTCCCCAAGCCCCGTCAACTTCTTCTTATAATCCTCTGTTGAGGCTTCAACGGCCAAGATTAGATCTTAATCAATGGATAGGATTAACTTGAAGTTGATATGTGTGAGTTTCTAGAACATTCACACCTTAACTTAATTAATTCTGATTAATTAGTCATATTCCCTAAGTTAAGACTTATGAAATATTTAAAAACTAACTAATAATCTAATCAAGTCATTTCTAGGTGGAATTTCGGGAAACGACTTATGGGTTTTCGAGATCTCATGTATTCTAGCCTTTCCACAAAATTTCAAGGCTATAACACATCTGATGCTAAAAAAGGATAGCAATTCCATCATCACCAATGATGTAGTATGCCTCAACTTATGTTGATTGCATATTTTGAGAATATTGTGGAATCTTATTGTCAAGAGAGAGGTCATTTGTTTGACCTCTTGTTACTGTCAAATTCTAGTATATTACCAAAATTTGCAATCACATAAGGATGTCATGGTGCAAAAACATCTAGCACATGGATGTTCAAAATCAAATTGGAAATTTGATGGTGGAATTATCAGGGTTGATATTATGAGATAGGAGATGGGACAATGTGGGGCTGAAGTTGGTCTTCCCTTTGCAACAACATGCCATAGATTGTTGTTTTTAGCCACCAAAAAGTTCATGTGAGGGAGTGCTTTACAGAGTTGAAATCATCAAAATTGGCCATTATGGTTACATGATTTTGATGGAAAATCAAAATACATTGGTGGCCATAGAGCCCTAGACAATGCATCAAGAATTGATACTATTCACACTGCCCTTTTCAAAAATGGATCATGTTTACACATTGCCAACTATCATGTGGAGAAGGACGTTGTGCAGTTCCATGAAGAGATAATCCCAAAGAGTGACACTAACAATAACATTATTTATTTTAAGCATAGGAAAGCAATTACCAGGCCACAATGCATGTGGTTAGGATTGAGTGCTCATTATAAAATAACTAGGATGGTCTTGTTTGGGTGTTATTATGCATACAACATGGTGCTACTTATAGAATTTTGTTCGGTAGAGTGGGATGAGCTTAAATTGGGATGCAAAACATGAGGTAAACATATTAGAAAATAGAGAGAGACCAGAGAGTGATTAAACATGACACCAAACACACTTTGATATCTTTATTGATCACAATAGTTACAAATATAAAAGACATAAATCACTTACTTCGACACATCTAGATGACAACTACAACTCATACATAAGAAACACTGACTTCTAGATTGAAACTTGGGAACTCACAATGACAACTCACAACAACACATGGAAGCATTACTTCAAACGCCCTCCCTTAATTCTTACATGTAACAAATATAGAAACACATATTACAACAATAAATGAAGCTTTGTCATATTTTCTTGATATGGTCATCACTAACACTGATATCAACTCTGAAATCTCACAGTTTCTGCTCTTTTCTTCACCACAATTTTGAGGTTCCCACTTGATCCATTTAATACATAACCACTTTAGACTATCGTTGACGTACTATGTAGAATAGACGCTTCTCAAACTCCCAGAGCGCAATGAGTTAGTCTCGATAATAAACCATTATAAGGAACTATCACCATCTATTGAATCCACGAACCTCTGCAACCTTCAACAGTTATCTAGGATAGAATTTTGGGTACAGAATGTCTTCAAAAAATAATTCTACAACTTGACCTTATAAAATAACCTATACTAATGCTCCCGGAGCATGATGAGAAACATCAACTTGACCTTATATAGAACTACCTATAACTAATGCTCCTGGAGCATGACATGTCACATTAGTCTATTGAATAGTTGAATGTCCTTTGTGGTTCTATATCATTTGATTCTTACACAATATAATAACATAGTAGTACTTCAATTCACACCACAAACTGGAACATACAAACAAAAACACACAACACAAAAAATTATGTCTCTTTTACTTTTAGAACAATTTAAGAGGTGGTTTTTATGGTCCCTCATCACTATTTGATTCTGACAAGTCATCCAAGTTGGTTATGTTTGCAGGTTCCTTGCCTTTCAAAAGATCCCTTGCATGAGTTATACAATTCCAAGTTGTATGTCCACATTTGTGACAATAGAAGCATTTTGTTGAGCCCTTGGTTTTTTTCATCTTTCCTTTGGAAAATAGTGCAAGTTCATGCTAACCACCAACATCTAAAACTTTTGAATTTTCCCTTTTTTCTTCAACTAAAAGTGATGATACCATTCCTTCTAATGATTGAGAGAAAATTTGACTTAATGTCAATACAATGTTGTTATACTTGGGATATATGTTATTTAATAGAATTTCTTTAACATTCTTTGTTTCTACCTTGGCACTAATTTCAGCTAATTGCTTAAAGAGAGACATTAATTCATTTATATGAGTAGCGAGAGGTGTCTCATCATGCATTTTGAGACTAAATAATTGCAGTTTTAAAGAGAACTTTTCGTTCATAGCCTTTTCTCCAAATAGTTTACTCCGATGGTCCCAAATTTCATTAGATGTTTTTTCTAAATCAATCAAATGAATTTGAGTATTTGAAAGACCTAACCTAATTAAACCTTAGCTTTGTCTTATCTCTTTTCCCATTCAACTAAAAGCATGGGATTAGTAGGAGGTTTTATGGTTCCTTTAACGATACTCCACAAACCCTTATTCGTAAGGTCCGTTTGAACTTTGACTCTCCATGTATGAAAATTGATGCCATTAAATTTCTCTAAAGGCAGAGATTTAACGTTACCTCTTTCAAATTTGAGATTAGAGATTTTACTGAAAGTGCAGATATGGTTCTTCTTCATTCTAAGCCAACAACATCTATATTTATTGCCGCCCTCCTAAGTTGGTGATCTTTGAAGAGAATTAAAGGATGCAACAAGAAATGTGTTAGAAAATTATATATTACGGAGCAATGGAACACATAAAATGTTGCAAAAATATAAACACATAAAATGCATAAAACAAGAGAGACACAGATATACGTGGTTCACCCAGTTTGGGCTACGTCCAGGGAGAAACAACCAGTTCTTCTATTATCAGATTATCTAGCAAACTGAAGAGACACAACCTACATGCAAATCCGTTGTAACTCCCTCTTCGCTCTCAATCTTCTCTCTTTTCCTCACTCAGAATATAGATATATATAGACGCAATAAAATTCCCTCATATATAGCAAGGAGTTTCCTTCTAGGGTAAAAAACCCTAAACTTAACATAACTTCTACCGTAAGATCATCTACCTAATGAATGGCCCAAATTGACTAGAAAGTACTATACTTTTACAAGGAAATTTTACATATCTTTTTAGCTTCGGGGGAGCTTCCCCTGATCTCCTGCCGGGGGACCACTGGCCCCCAGACCCCCCAACCGTGGGGGATTGCCCCCCCCCGAACCCTCGCGAGGGAGACAAGTCCCCCCTGCACCCCCCCATGTGGAGGGGTGTATAGTCTTCCTAGGTTATACATACGGCTGAGAATTTTGAATACAAAAGATAATCAGGTTCCACACCCAACAATCTCCCACTTGGAGACTAATTATAGCAACTCCATCGCTACTTCATTTGCTAGACAATGACTCCACTTTGGACCTAGCTATTTCTCATCTTATTCATCATACTTGAAGACCAATTGGAACTGAGTAGATTCTCAGTTTCTCCCTGGTTACAACTTTTGTTGGCATATCTACAGGATTCTGGCTAGTGTGTATCTTTTCTAGCTTCAACTGTCCATCTTCCAATGTTGACCATATGAAATGGTACTTGAGCTGTATATGTTTACTCTTGGAATGAAATGCAAAGTTCTTTGCAAGATGTATGGCACTCTGGCTATCACTATATAACCTGCCCAACTCCTGCTTCTTACCCAATTCATCCAGAAACCTTTGTAACCAAATCATTTCTTTACTAGCCTCTGTAGCAGCAACATACTCTGCTTCCATTGTTGAAAGTGCAACAACACTTTAGATTTTTGAAACCCAACTGACAACTCTTCCACCTACAATAAATACATATCCTATAGTGCTCCTCCTGTTATCTCTATCACCTGCCATACCTGCATCAACATATCCCTATGGAGCAATGTTTGAACCACCAAAGCATAATGCTTGATTTGTGGTACCTCTCAAATACCTGAGAATCCACTTCACTGCCATCCAATGTTCTTTTCCTAGATTGTTCATGTACCTACTTACAACTCCCACTACATGTGCAATATCAGACCTTGTGCAGACCATTGCATACATTAAGCTTCCAACTGCTGATGCATATGGAACTTTAGACATATGAGCCATTTCTTCCTGATTCTTGGGACACGCCTCCTTACTTAATTTGAAATGGCTAGCCAAAGGTATATTAACTGGTTTTGCATTCTGCATATTAAACCTTTTCAGCACCTTTTCTATGTACTCACTTTGAGACAATGTTAATTTTCAATTCTTCCTGTCTCTAGTTATTCTCATACCAAGGATTTGTTTTGCAGCTCCCAAATCCTTCATTGCAAATGAGTTTGCCAATTTTCTTTTGAGCACATTTATTTCCTGCATGTTAGACCCTGCAACAAGCATGTCATCTACATACAATAACAATATAATATAGCTGCCATCATTTTGCTTTTTGAGATAAACACAATGATCAGAGTGACATCTAGCATAACCTTGTTCAGACATAAACTGTCAAATTTTAGATACCACTGCCTTGGAGCCTGTTTTAAGCCATACAAGCTCTTCTTCAACTGCACACTAGTTTCTCCTTCCCTTTTACTTCATATCCTTGTGGTTGTTGCATATATATCTCTTCCTCCAAATCCCCATGGAGAAAGGTTGTCTTTACATCTAATTGCTCAAGATGCAAATCTTCAGCTGCTACTAGACTTAGAATAGTTCTGATTGAAGTCATTTTCACAACAGGAGAAAATATCTCAT